>ML421152.1:0-10213 GCA_005239525.1 Nicotiana knightiana | reverse complement strand
CTTTAAAGGTTATTCTTCTATTGTTCATTCTATTATTATCGAAACACTATCTTTGAAATGATGCTGATTATTACCAATTCCTTCAATCCCTAATTCATGTTAGATTTTTTTTGTTTACTATCCCTTACTAATTTCTATTACTCGGGGGTCTAACTTTTACTTCTGGTAATCATGTTGGAGTCACGAACTTATTTCTCGAAATGAGGATGTGACTTTATCACTTATTCTCTTTTGTTGCCTCAAGGAATCTTACCTCTCGTCTTTTCGTCCCTTGACTATAGATTCGGTAATATTGTCATTTTTTTATCTACCGTCGTCATCCACGTATCACATCTTACTCGTAATGCTTTATTGACTCTCTTCTTATTTCCATGCTAACATTTATGTCTATCACTTTATTCTAAAAATTCGAACAAGACATTCTTTTTCTTTTAGCCCCCTTGTTCCATCCACTGGCTTTTCGAGTTGCCTAACAATCTCTCTCTACTAGAGATGAATGCCACACTAAGGTAATATTTACTCTTTCCAAGATTCCAGTGCCTTCCTTTGAACCTTCTAACATTCATATATAGTTGTACTATTCTAGGGTGCACCATCTGGGTGTCTCACAGGGAGATCTGTTAGCACATTTGTAATATCCTTCGGAAATGTCAACTAAAACAAACAATCCATCAAAAATTTTGGGTTACTGTAACCCTAATTGGATCCTGATATCCCATTCTTCTCTTAAGCTATATTGGTTAGCTCTCATAGGGCATAACTGAGATAGGTTTGTCCAATTTTATATATCTCTATTACTGTTGAAAGTAACGCAGAATGTTAATATTTCTCTACCTGGATTGTAAATACTTACAATCTTCACTAACTAAGTACCTCGTACCCCCTATCACCTTGCTCATTTTACTTGCTGAAACTTGTGTCTACCTTCCGATTCTCTTATTGCCTTTCACCATCGGGGTGGATAGATATTATTTGCCTTAAGGCTCCTTATCAAGAGGCTTACCCGTCTTCGTACACACATGATCTACTGAATACCTTACATTTACTCATCATAAGCATAGTGCAAAATCGAGTTCCTCTGACTCAACTCATTCACAGCCATATGCAACCTCTTACCAATTGTCTCTCTAGATGTAGGCATCGTTGTATTATGAATAAGATATAATTTAAGAAATTGAGTTCTTAAGACTGAGCTCACACGATCTAGAGTAAGAAGAAAGAGTGACAGTCCTAAATTCCCTGTAGCCTTCTGCTTATAAGTGTGGTGAACAACACACCTATAAACAAGACTCTACTAGACACGGCTTGTAGAGATCCCTAGGACAGAACTGCTCTAATACCACTTTTGTCACGACCCAACCTATGGGCCACGACGGGCACCCGGTACCTTGATCAACCGAGTACCAACATAACATATCTTTCTTATCGTACTATCACGGGTAAATGGGCCAAAAGGGCTATCATGAGATAACCGAAATAAAACATAAGGGGATGCTAGACATAGGACGACCTAATATGATATAGAAACTTATACATGTGACATACGCGCCTATAAGGCTGACATGGCCATTTGTAAACTCAAAACATAGGCCGACAAGGCCATACAAGTATCCATATACCTGACATTTATCTACAAGCCTCTAAGAGTACATAAACAACATAAAGGTCGGGATAGGGCCCTGCCATACCAGTCAATGCATGTCCCAATCATACTGACCAAATAGGCAACTCCAGAGCAAGTGGAGTGCAACAACACCTTCCGCTAAGCCGATAGACTACTAGGAGAACTGTCAAACCTGTCTATCGGGACCTGCGGGCATGAAAGGCAGCGTCCCCAAGTAAAAGGGACATCAGTACGAAAAAATTACTGAGTATGTAAGGCAGAATAGCATAACTAAGAACAATAATATAAAGAGATGTAGGAGATACAACCTATAGCATCTGAGTTCCTCTGATAGATAGTGACATGAAATGAGTGATATATATATACATAATCTTTTAAAAACATCCGCCTCTGTGGGCATCATCATTATCATATCATACCCGGCCTCGAAGAGGACTCGGTAAAAACATACCTGGCCATCATAAGGCTCGGTAGAATCGTACCCAGCCACATGGAGCTCGGTAAACCCAACTGATCAGTGGTTGCACGATAGGTGCCGTACCCGGCCGACTATAGCGCAGCTCGGTAGAGTATAATAGATACTATATATATATAATGCATGCTAAACTCATGGAATCACGCTCTAAACCTTTCGGAGTGACGTATGGTAGTTGCACCCTCGATTAACATTATGGTCATCATACCATCAATATGAACTTCACTAGGACTCAAGGATCATACATACTTTCTTCAAATTACATTGTAAGGATAGAACAACATGGACAACCTTAGTTTCTAGGAGTATATTCATTATGAAATAGCTTATCTTTTACGCTCATTTCACTTTAGATCATGCCAAAAGAAAGAAAGAAGCTCCTTAACATACCTTTGCAATATTCTCTCCAATCTTCAACAAAGCTCAATATGATCTTCTTACGTCTACAATGAGAACCTGACTTCGTCCTCCTCATATAAGCGTTGTAACTCTCATATTTCAAAACCAATATTCTACAAGAAAAAGGACAGCACCTCCCCTACTTTTACTACATCCCATATGATACCAAAATTCACAAAACAACCCAAAAAACAACAATAACAAAGCAAAGACAACATGTATGCATCATTTTCCATCCTTATCTTCATGACGATATACTACAAAACAACCCACACACCCTAATCACTTCATACATTAAATGACAACCAAAGTAGTGTCATACAACCTTAAAATGTAACGACGAATGACCAGCCAACCACTGCATCATTATGTGGTGTTTCTTCACACCTTTTATCCTCCAAAACTCCAAACAAATAATCAAAATAGAAAACCCAACAGCAACACGAAACAGCCCACAAAACAATCCCTACAAGTTCAGCAACTCAAATTGATTTATCAGTTTACTAAAACACGTTTCAACTTGTCTTTTCTTTCAAATTGAGAAACACAAACAACAATACATAATTAAGCATATTATTCTATAAAACATCCATGATTCATCTTGAAAATAATGTTACAACCAGCCAGCAGCGATGCAACAACAAACAACAGACCACTCGTTTGAAACTCGCTAGGTCTAGTCTTTACGATCGAGTTACAATTTGTACAAGCCTAGATAATGGAAGGAGAAGCATAAATTTACCTTGGACTGATTATAACCCACTAAAAGTAGCCCTTATTCATCCAAAATTAGTCCCCCAACACAGCTACAAGAAGGAGATAGAGAAACTAGCAAGATGTCTGGGATTTTCGACACTAGAATCATATCGTAACACCCAAAATAACCTAGGGTTTGTGTGGTGTTTTTGGCGAGGATTTCCTGGAATTCAATTTGGTTTTCTTGGTATGAAATATGGGTGAAATAAATGAGTTGATAAGACCTTAAAATTCCCCTCTTGGCCAACTTTGGAGCTTTTAATTGAGGCCTCCCCTTTTGGCAAGTAGGTGATGCACCTACTTGTCACCTACCAATCTGCGCAGCCTCGCAAAAGTGCGAATATCTCTCCATTCCAATATTTTATCAATAAATGGTTTAATCCGTTGGAAACTAGAATCTTAGATCATCAATTTGGTCGGTAGATCATCCCGTAATTCGAATTTTATTAGGAGAAAATCTCAGCTACATTTGACATAAATTTCAGCATATTATGAATGTAACTTGTGAAGACCTTTGCGAACTTTTGCTCCACAACTTGCATGACTTCAAAATGTAGAACATGAATATCATACGACAAAAATAAGTCAAAGAATAACCTCCTTATCATGTTAAGAACCACAGTCTCACCGTAAAATACATGTTATAACATTCCAAACTCGTTGACTGTCGATAAAACTTATTTTCTTCAATTAGTTTAGCTTCTAAGCTTTTCAACCCTCTTGGTAATTTTTATTCATGATCTTAAATATTTGTAACCTACAAGGTAACATGATTAACTTACGTTATATCCTTCCAAATATAATCTTATTTCTGAGCTTACATCAATTAACTTATGACGTACTCTCACGTATGAAAACATGGGGTGTAACATCCCGCGGCATGGATCCACGGTCTCCCTAAGAGAAAGTTGTAGGAAGTGTCCATGTCCACAACATGGAATGTTACTTCAAAATCTACGGGGCCAATGGTTAGGATTAAGTCAATCTCCCTGATCGTGTCCCTCTTGACACCGTCGAAATCACGCACCCAAACATTATTTGGTCTGATCCTTTCAGTCCTAATTTCCATCCTTTGTAATGTTGATAGAGGAAAAATATCGACTCCAGACCCGCCGTCAAACATGACCCTTTTCACATAATATCCCTCACACTTGACAATCAAGTGAAGGGCCTTGCTGTAGGAGGCTGCTTCGGCAGGCAAGTCGTTCGGCTGAAGGAGATTCGGTTGACCTCGCAAGACCGCTCTGCCATTATTTCCAACTGCTCAACCGTGGTCACAATTGGAAAATACGCCTCATTCAACGTCTTTAAAATCACCTTTCGGTGTTCGTTGGAGCTCATCAGTAACAGGTTTTTTGAGCGAGAATCTCTTATTCTTGGTTTTGTTTAATTCTTCTGGGTTGTGATACTTCCAAGATTGGTTTGTCTCATTTACTTCCCCCTAACTTCCTTCCCTTTATATGTGACCATTGTCTGATTGTAGTTCCAAGGGACGACAGTAGTGTCTCTTATGGGATTTTATGGCACGCGGCTAATGATCAAAGGCTCATCCAGCCTAGGTGGAATGACCGGCCTCCGTGCTACGTAAGTCCCTTTTGGTACATACATTTTTGGAATATTTGGCGTGGTTTTCCTCTGCTTCAATCTATTTGAAGGGCTTAATATGACCTGTCTCTTTCTGGAGGCTCTTGGGACGTAGAGAATGGCCTCTTTTGAAGGTGTTGCCCATGTCTTTGCTTCCCCGACCTTTTCTTCATTTTGGGGAGTGGAATTAATCTTTTTCCCATCCCTCACTTGTTTTGCCCCCGCCTTAGGTTTCTTCTATGAATTACCAATGGCAATAATAGCTTTTAATGCAGGGTCGCACCTGGTACCTGGCCTGTAGGATGGAGATTCTAGGTTCTGTCTGTTCGGAGGTACATGCTGCAACAGGCCCATTTGGACTAATTTTGGAAAGAGGCTGGAATACAACTCACCAATGGTTGTGAAGTCCGTTTTTCTGAGTGGCTCACGGGGACGGGTGTTATATAGGTAAATATTCTATGGTGGACGGGGAGGACGGGTGTTTCTTGGAGGTGGAGCTCTTTTCTGATTGTAATGTTATTGTGGCCGGGTGTATGATTGGGCATTCATTACTGCATAAGGACGAGGGGCCATAGCATAGACTGCATCCTGGTGGGGGTAATAATGTTGCGGGGCTCAAGAAGGTGGACCAGAATAATCTCGAGGTTGCCGAGAGTTTCTTAAGCTCGAAGCCATCATGGCTCCTTCTTTCATTTTCTTCTGGCTTGATAAACCTCCCGAGCCGCTCTGAATGGCTTGTGAAGTGGATTTTAAAGCTAATTGACTTATGATGCAGCCTGTTTTCAGGCCGTTTTCTACTATTTCTCAGATTTTGATGGCCTTCGCGAATGGTCTTCCCATGGTAGACATCATGTTTTTAAACTAATCAGCCTCTTGGTCCTGTAAGAAGACACTGACCATCTCAGCCTCATCCATCGGGGGTTTTACCCTGGCTGCTTGTTCACGCGATTTGATAGCGTATCCTTGGAAGCTTTCCGAAGTTTTCTTTTGAAGTTGGACAATGAATTTCTTTCCGGAGCTATGTCCACATTGTATTGGAATTGCCTCACAAAATACCGGGCCAGGTCATCCCATATATGCTAATGGCAGATCTCTTGGTCTATATACCATTCAGAAGTAATTCTTGTGAGGCTCTCTGTGAAGTAAGCCATTAACAACTCCTGTTTTCCACCAGCACCCCTCAGCTGGTTATAGTATTTCTTTTAAGTGAGCAATAGGGTCTTCAATCCCATCATATCTTTCGAACTTTGGCGTCTCAAAGCCCACCGGTAAATGTACAAGAGGGAACATGCACAAATCAACATATGACACGCTCTTTTTGCCATTCAGACCCTTTAAATTCTTGAGGTTTTGCTCAATGCTTTTAATTTTTCGTGCTATCTCCTCTTTCTTAGGATTCCTCATGACTCGCTCATGTTCTATGGGAGACTAAAATTTTGGGTGCTGAGGATATGAATTTGGTGTGACCCGAGCGGTGTCCAATTGGAATTGGGGAGCTTGGAAAGTGAAGGTTGATGGTTCTAAGATTTGTCGAGGCATTGTTGGTTGTGCCATACTAGTGGCTGGTGGGATTGTGAACACGGTAGGTGATATTAATGAAGATGGTGCCTGGGGGCGAACCTCAGAAGGCATACCAGTGAAACTTGTTGACATGGTGGGATACCTAAATGGAAAGAATGGGTTAGTTACTGGGATAGGGACATTGGAAGTTCCTTCTATCCTAGGGATTAATTTAGGTGATCCAGGGATAGTACTGGATGGCTCCCTGCCATTGGACCATGCATCCCACATTTCTAGCATCCGGCATCGTAGCCTTCTATTCTCCTCAACTGTTGCTGACTCTGGCTATGGGATAACCGATGCAGGGCTATCTTCGGGCTCAACGATAGGTAGATGACTCTATGAGGCCATGGCTATACTTCCTTTAGATCTCGTGAAATAAGGTTCGAAGCCAGATTACCACCACAAAACCAACCANGGGGGGGGGGGGGAGGGGATGCAATACACCTAAACAGTTAAACGTTTTTCTAAGATGTTTTGCGAAGGTTGTGTGTTTCATCCCAGCTTTATTGTCTTACTCTTTTTGTTTGTTAATTACTTTCTTTAGGGTTATGATTGAATCCTACGTTTATTACCTACATAGCACGATGGCATGAATCAGATCATTACATAATTCAGGGGATAAGTATGAAGTAACAAAGTACATTTTTCATTTCATTAATAAAGGTATCTCTTTTTGGTTTTTCATTACAGGGATTTAAAGTACTGACAAATAGAAAAGAAAAGCAATACAGACTCAAAACAAATGACAAAACAATTTAGAACTCTAGAAAGCAGTAAAGTACAGACTCGAAAACTGGATAATAAAAAGTACGCGAGAGCTTCTACTAGTCTTCTTGTAGCCTGTAGGGCATTGGTTGGTCTTTGCGTGGGCCTTCATGCAATGTCTTCTTGAAGACGGTCCAAGTCATCCATTACCTGGTGGACGAAGGTCATCATAGAAGCGAAAAATACGGACCTAGTCATGTCTTCCCACTCGTGACATTTCATCACGACATAGTCAGCCATTTCATTAATCCTAGTTCTGATGACTCATTTATCATGAAGCAAATGCCCAATTTGATGTGCCCGGGCTTCCAACACTTGTGCGCTTGTGTTGTTTTATTCCTGTAGTTCTTGCACACTTTCTTCTAGTTGGCAAATTAGTGTGTAGCAGTGCTCTTTTTCTGTCTTAAAGTCTTTGGTTTGCTGTACCATTTCATTCCCAAGGGAAACCATCTTTTCTTTTAGAATGGCTATTTCTTTTCCATATTTCTGTCTAAAATGGTGGGCATGTTCTTCTGCTCTGTTAGATAGTTTTGTTTGAGCATCTAGCAAATCCTTTTCGGTCATTATCAAGTCAGTTGCATAGTCGTGGACCTTTATTCTTAAGTTGTTAATGATTTTTTTATCTCTCTCCCTTCTTACAGGTATTTCAGCGACTATTCTCATGTTCCGGAGTTGGGCTCGGAGCGCCCCATTCTCTCGGGTTAATTTTCTCTTTTCACCTTCGGCTACCTGTGCCTGTAAGTAATTGTCGAACACGAGGTTCCTCAACTTCTCCTCCAGGCATGGATAATGGCTTGATATTTCTTTTCTTTTTCTCCCCAAGCCAACCGTTCTTGGATTTTGTCAGCAAAAGATTGAATGTGAGGCCTCTTGGCGGGCCTTTCTGGCTCGGGCTCTAGTTCCTCATCAATGCAATTCTTTTTCTCGAACCATGCGGCATAGCCCAGATCTACTTCGCCCCTTGCAAGATCAGGTACTTGGGTATCCTCTTTCAAGTATCGGCACCTATTCCAGATTTTTTGAATTAAAGCTCCGGGAAGTGGGGCTTCGGGATGTAGTTCAATAACTTGGACACTCAAGTGTTCATCCTTTAGCACTACTTGATATCTTCCCAATTGCCTCAGAACCCTCTGGGGTGCATATGGTTGGACACTTCTCAAGCCCATCATTAGCAAACAATTATTTGTGGCTGACATATGTATAACTTTCCTCACCGGGAGCCAACTTAAAGTCCACTACATCTAATTTTCCCTTAAAGTTCTCAAGTGGACAATCCAAGCTTCAACCCCTTCCGGAGAGTCGTAATCTCTTACTCATTCTTCATAGATTTCAATGAAGTTGCTCTTTCTTGGGCCGTAATTCATAAATTTTTGATGATGGCGAAGGTGTTTGATTAGCCACATTTCTAAAAGGATATTTCAACCTTCGAAAAATGTCGCCCCCGACTTACACCGTGTCGGTTCCCGGTAGATATCCGAAAATATTAGTGGAGCGAGTGTATGATCTTCCTTGGCAGTTAGGACTGGTGCAATTCTAGCAATACAGATATCGACTGTCCTCTTTCATTTGGGAAGACCATGACACCCAAAAAAGCCACTATAAAGGCAAAATGACGATGAATTTTCCAAGTATCTTTGCTTTGTTTGTTGTTCAACCTTTTTTCATGTGTTTCAAACCCTTCTAGATTCCCGTACCTGGAGTATAGGAAGTAGAATGAGAAGCAGCCCTCGTTCACAGGATTCTTTCTTATTATCTTGTGATGTTCATGATATCGAAGAAACAGCGCACCGAATGAGGCCTCGGCAATATAAGCTGTTGATTTCTCAAACCCCGGCCAAAACCTATATACCCCGTTATTTCCTCCAAGGTGGGAGTGAGCTCGAAGTCTGAGAAGCGGTAGACAGTACAGACGCAATCCCAAAAATTTACTAAAGCCTTGCTTAAATCATTCTGAGGCTTAACTTCCACGATATCCGTGAGAACACCCAGATGTTCGACTGCCCAGTCTTGACCCTCTTTATCCAAATCATACCACCACATTTGGAGCTGTAATGGAGCTTGCTTTATGGCATTCAATGGTGGATTCTGGGCGGTATTCATTCTACACCTGTGAGCGGGTAAGGTTAAGGTTGACTCTTATTTTTAAAGAAAACAGCAGCAGACTCTTTTTGTAAACCCATTTTTTAATGTTTTTTAAAGAAGAATCACCTAAAGGTGGCGATTTGTGAAACATTGACTAAAATGGCCATTTTTGCAATAGTGGCCCCTTCTTACTTTTGAACAAATTTTTGAGGCCGGAGTAAGGCACTTTTTTGGGGAAAGTAATGATTTATTGACAGACATGTCCATTCTTAGCGAAAATAGCCCTTCGACAATGTAAGGTGTTCTAAGGCTATTCCGACAAAAATGGCGCAAGACTAATCGAAGTTGGGTCAGTTTTATTTTTCAACCAATGGACATACTTTATTTATTTGGTTGGAAATATTTGAGGTCGGTAACGATGAGGTTTGCCTACATATCTCACATCTGGTGAGATTCAGACCCGCGTAGTTCGGTAAGTTTTGACATAATTGGACAGACATGATATTGACTTACTTCCATATTTTTAAATACATTTTGTTTTTCTCTTTTTTTTTCGCAGAGTTTCGAGGCATTTTCAAATACCAGGATTGTCATACCAAGGTGAATTTCTTATTCTACCTCACTTTTGATTTTGCTGTTGTTTTTATTTTCTTAGCCGGTCAACACAAAAGCCAAAACAAATAAGTGCACACGTAGCAGGAAAGATGAATCATGATAGTCTCTTTATTTTGGGTACAAGCTATCCTAGATAGACCCAACTCCTGTGTTGAGTCCCCTGCATCAAATGCACGTGATGCAAATAAGTGTTCCAGCTAGGGATCCGACATGAGGTTTTGTTATTCTTGATTTAAACTTAGGGATGTGTTTTAGACCTGGCTTACCCGAGCGGACAACTCGAGCTGAGGTGGGAGCGACGTACCGGGAGCACGAAAGTTATCACGACCCAAATTCCCCCCCCCCTCCCC
>ML421150.1:1151-90886 GCA_005239525.1 Nicotiana knightiana | reverse complement strand
AAGTCCAGATATCGTACCCACAAGGACTTGTGTAAACTACTTGCTAAATCACTCTAATATTTAACCAAGCCAATATAAAATCAAGGACGTACTATTTTATACTAAAATTCTATGAAATAACTAATTATCAAGTGACAAGAATTATTGTGATGTATTCAGTAGAGACAAATATTCCAGGGTTGTGGTCTATTCACCACTCATATTGCATTCTAATTAACTTTTCCTTTCATATAATTCACTCATGGTTGCTAATTAATCGATAAATGCTCTCATAGCCTTCTCCCGAAGCACTCCTCACCTATTCTCAATAGATTAACGCCTATATTCCTATGGAATTAATCTATTAGAACGCACTAAGATTACGATGTTTAATTAAGCACGGTGACTAGGTATATTCCTATCCTAACCACAAATCCGCTCCCCTGAAGGGTTAAGATCGCACTCTCTTCAATTCTTCTCTAATCTATATACGGCTTTCCCAAGCATAACATAGATAGTATATAGAACCTAATTGATGGCCAGACAATTAAGCAATTAAACACAGAATTGAAGAAACAACCATATATTGAGTAAACTATATTCAAGGTTAAATTAATGTTGAATAACAATATCCATGGCTAAACCACAACCCCAGAACAATGGGTGTTTAGCCACTCATGCTATAGTCAAACAATTGCATAAGTGTTGCATGAATTGAAAATACTCGAATAAAATGAAGAAAACTGATAATCCTTGCTCCTTCAATGATCTTGTGTGTGTATTTACTCTCCAAAAACGTCCCTCCCCTCGTCCAAGATGTGTTCTTGGGTCTATTTATATTGTTGGGATAAACCCTAACCGTGTAAGAGACTCCTCTTCTCACTTGGAAACACTTAAAAACCTTTAAACCTCGGACTTCACCGAAACAGGTACCCTGGCGTTTGGGGGATAACACCTGGGTAACGCCAGGCACCCCCTGGCGTTTGGGGGATAACACCTGGGTAACGCCAGGCACCCCCTGGCGTTAAGAGCCAAACGCCTGGCTAACGTCAGGCTTGTCCCGGGTCGCTCCTTTTCGACTCTTGCGCGTATTTTCCGACGTTTATGCTCTCATTTAGCTCGGCTTCCATTTCCAACTACCTACACATTAAATAAACTCCATTAGGCACATACGAAGTGTATTTTTATCATTAAAGCACATAAAATGCAAGGTATATAATGCTTAAAATTATGAATTCTAGCCACGCATCAGTATATTTCTATAGTACTTAACTCTGGAAAGATGCACGCAGAAAAACATATTGTTATGTTGAAGATAATAGAGCAATAAAGGGCGGAAAAGATGTACGATACAGTAATGTTGTGTTGAAGATGATGGAGCAATATCAGCATACTTCAACCAATTAGCTCGAGAGACGAGAATTTATGCATAATGCAGACCAACAATATTACTCTTTTGAGTTTGTTTGCATAGATTACAAATGGATCTGCTTCTACTTCATTTTTGTTTTTAAAAAAGACGAGAATCCAGAGACTAGCTGGTCCAACAATGCAGCTCGTGCAGAAACAGACAACAAGAACGACTCCTGCTATTTACAATTTTGAACGAAATCCAAGTCAACTGAAAAATTGAGCGTGCTGACTACAACCTACAGATCTTTCGCAGTTCAAGGGATGACATAAAAGAAATGCAACAGTGTCAACTAACCATTCTTTGTCTCCCGCCGCTGAGAAGAAGAAAACAAAGAAAGAACAACAAGCTGGAACAGCGAGAAATGAGATAATGAGAGTAATACAGGTGGACTGGAACAGCAATGGCCCTGTCCAGGTAAGAACAAATAAAAGGCATAGAATCGTACTTTGTTTTCAGCTATAAGAAGAGCCTTAACATCCTCCTTCACTTGTGTTTCTGTTGGAGCATTCACTGTCAAATTGGACTCGCCACAAGCTAGATGGAACTTGCAAATTGAATAATCCTCGGGATAAGAGAATTTGAGAAACTGGTAAAGTTTACTCATCGTTTCAAATGAAGTTTTACCATAACATTCCTCTAAAGCACCAGCATGAAATTGATTCAATTATCAAATCATGGATAGTCATTGGTCGGGCTGATAGCCTCCTCCGGATGATTTTTAAACAAGGTAGCTGCAAGCCTCCTCCCGATGATTTTTAACACTTGATAAAAATAACATACTTTGATAACTATAGATAAGACGTGTGAAAGAAAAAGCCAATTGTTTTTTATTCCATCTTCCTCACGCTGATCCTGGGGCAGATCTACGTGTAAGCGGAGGAGTGGTACGCCACCCCCAAGTTTTGGCTGGGACTATGCAATAGCAAGTATACATGTATGTATATATAGAAGAAATGCACACTGATATTTTAAGTGGCACCCTCAATAAAAAAAGGGCTCAAGGTGCCGCTGGCAACACATTGTCATCAAGGGCGGACCCACATGGTGTCAAGGGGGTTCAGTTGAACCCGCTTCGTTAAAAAGTTATACTGTATATATAGGTAAATTATATTTAAAACAGAAGAAATACGTATAGAAGTAATGTTTGAACCCACTTAAGCCAAGAGAACTCTCTGTTGAGATGGTCGAGGGGGTTCAAAATGGCGTCCGGTAAACGGGTTCGAATCCACACAGTGCATATTTTCAGTTTTTATTTTGCCTGCATTTGGAACAACGTGTGTGCAGATTAACCATACGATACGGTAGGCGAGACGAATTGTGTTTCAAATCAACCAAGCTTCCCCTTCTAAATTTATATCTCTCATGTCCTATTTCTAGTCATTTTTCTGTTTCACTTTATTTTCTTTGCTTGAATACAATAAAAACAATTCCATAGTTTAATCAGCTTTAAAAAAAAAAACTAAACCTACTTACAAACTGAATTTTGGTTCTTTCTTTCATAAATGTTGATAAAACATGCAAGTATATTTACTGAAATCATTTATAATCTGTTAGTTTAATTTAAGACAAAATTACATCATATATCACTTGGGCCACACAGCCCATCCGGAAATAGCCCACATTTGAAGCCCTTTCCTGGTTTAGCCCATGTTGTATATATTTTGAAATTTTATTTTCACCCGGTAGCCCACAGATATTATTAACGGTGTTTTCATTTTTTTTTTAAAATTTTTCTCTCTGTTCTTCTCACGTTTTTTTCACAGAAGTATGAAGGCAACCGTCCTCATTGTTGCGTCTCAAGTAATTTTTCGAGCTTTCACTCTTATTTTCAGGTAATTTTCGTTTCATTTTATGCTTTTACCACTGTTTTGGTTTTAAATTTTGTTTTATTTTTAATTTTTTGGCTTTTCTGATTTTGAATTTTTTTCTTTACAATGTTGTTGTGTTTTTCGCTCGATTTTGTGTTCCTTCTATCTTCGTTCTGGGCCTAAACTTGGTGTTTCAGTTTGCATGCTTTATTATTTCGACTTTTAGGGTAGAATTTATTTTTTGAGTTTGTTACAATTTGTGAAAATTGGCCTCTGCTTTGTGTTCATGGCCTTTGTTTTTTGTTTGATTTTTGTGTTTTCTTTCACTTGTCTTCAATTTTCTTAAAGCTTTGTTTGTTTATTGTAGAAAATGCGTTCGAAAAGGTCTTCTTCTAAAAGTCGTATGAAGGTTGCTGGAAAAGGTGTTAAGCTCGATTTTGCGAAAACATTGAGGGACTTGCCATCAACCCATGATTCTGAAGCGAATGGGCATGTCCAGGGCCCCGATGATGATGATTTTGAGTCTCCTGTTCCCACAAAAAAATCGCAACAAGAGAACAGTTGAATGACTCGTTCGCAAACGAAGAATACTCCTACTCTAGTTAACATTATTAGAATTAGGAGTAAGAAATGCGGGAGACATGAAAAATCCAAAGAAAAGCTGAAATTTGATTTGGTTGATCATGACGATGTAGGCCCCAACAGTTAAATCGACAAAGAGAAAGATCGAGGACGTTAAGCATAAAAAGAGCAAGATCGAGAAAGTTAAGCATAAAAAGAGAAAGATCGAGGACGATGGTGAGAGTGGTCTTGATTGCATATCCAAAGAATAAAGGATTGCTACTCGCCGCAAATTGAAGGAGAGAAAAGCTAAGCTGAAGGTATTCCCTGTGTTGCTATTAATTTTATACATCCTTATACAATTTCATACGAAGTTATACAACTGTTTATACATCTTTATACAAATATTGCTATACTGATTTATACATGTTTATATAATATTTTAGTATAGTTTTTGTTCATGATTTATTTCTTTTTATTTTTTCATATGCAAGGTTGGAGACTTCTATATACAATCACCTGATCATTTTCACAACAAGATTAGTTCTCATACTGAGACTGATATTGTCAGCATTTTGAAGCAATGTTTGACTGACACGCAGCTTCAAATGTTCCGTGCTAGATGTTTTGGCTACTTCTTGGACTCGCCTCCATTTAAAATTCAAAATCAACTTACATAGTATACTATTGAGGGAAGTCGTCCCGGGGCGGGAAAGGGAATTGTGGGTTAAAATTAATGGTTGTTTGTTGCGGTTTGGCATTGGAAAGTTTGTTGTTATCACTGGTTTAAAGTGTGTGGAAGATGACACCACTGTCTATGACAAACCAGATGTCAATAGGTTGTTAAAAGAGTATTTTCCAGGAGATGGAAAAAGGCTATAATGAGGGGGCAACTTCTTGGTCGCTTCAAGAAAAAGGACTGGAAGTCGGATGAAGATGCGTTCAAGATGGCCTTGATGGTGTTTGTCCATCATTTCATATTCTCAGATGCCAATAATCATTATATCAACAAAGATGATTTTGATATCATTGAAAGTGATCAATATCAGACGTATGCTTGGGAAAAAAGTCATTTGACGATATTTTAAAGACAATGAGGGACAGACAGTGTGACTATTTGACAATGTATAGGCTCAAAGGTTTGCCACTTGCATTACAAATATAGTTTTTTGAGTGTTGTTCTATGGTTGACAAGCATCTAGTTGTTCGCGTTGGTACAAATGTGCCACGCATTCTTAATTGGAAAGTCACTGAAGCTCCAACATATGCGGATTTGACTGGTGGGGTGATCATGTCTAGTATCGACAAGGTAAATATTTTGTACCATAATACTTCTTCGTATATGATTTCAGCTTTTCTGTAAGTATGTATAATCATGAATATATCACAATTTCCTTTTTCTACTATTGTAATCCAGTTTTTCTTATTGTAGTTGAACTATAGGAACATTTCCCCTACTCGTGAAGAGATGTCAACGATGAACATCACCACGCTTTTTGAAGTTAATGCTGATGATGTTGTATCAAGGGATGTGCCTGCCTTTCACACTGATAATTTTGTCTTTGCATCTCCACCTTGTCCTTAGAATATGGAGCAACAGCCTTATCCTCATAATAAGGAGCAACAGTCTAAATGACCTTATCCTCAGAATACGGAGCAAAAGCCTAAACCGAGTTATGATCCTTCGGCGCGCATTGATCTGTTGAATGCTGAAGTTGAGAAGTTGAGGAGTCCTGTTGGAAATGTACTGCAGCTTTAGCTTTTCTGTAGTTTATCGGTACTTTTTGTATATACATGATTTTTTGGTTATAAACATGGTTGTTGATTTACTTCTGTTGTTTTTGTTATTTTTTGTTGTAGTTGACTGATACAGTTACGACACTCAACAGTTATGTAGTTTCTTCTTTTGAAAAAGTGTTCAGTTTTCTGAATATGAAGGATACCAAGAAAACGAGGGAGGAGGTTCCTAATTCTAAGGTAATGTTTTACTGATAAAACCAAATCACTAACAGTATGCCTTCTCTGAATCATCACTAAAAAAGTTATGCCTTCTCTTTTTATAGATTCGTCAATGCGTGGCTGGTGACAATACATCTGGTCTCGGCGAATATGATGTGTATCAATATGATGTTGTTCCTGACTTTTTCAAGCAAGTGAATCAAGATAACACGCTAGCTGACCAAACAAATTTAGGTGTCAAAGCAAACGAGGGAGTTACTACATTGGCGATGAAGATTTAGCTGCACTACAGATGTCGCAAATTGTGCTTCACATACCACCATCATAGACGTAGAAGAGGATTACATTTCTCCTGAACAGTCGATTCGAGATAAAATACCAGAAAAATATTCCAAATCTCTGTATTTGCCAGTTTTTTATTCGGGGGCATCAGGATCGATGCACAAGCTCATTTTTTATATCAAGCATCATTTCATGATCGAAATTGATGATTTTGATCCCTTGTCGCCATTGGCCAAAGAGTTTTGTGCGTTTATTGATAATGGGATGGATACGAGGCGAAGGTAGCTTAACTTTCTTTAAGCTTTCATGTTCTGATTTTATACTTGTCAATGAAGGTAGTTCTGATTACTTTTTATTTTTTGTGATTTGAAGTGCCAAAAATATTTATACTAATGAAGTAAATAAGCTTGTGGAAGCTTTTACTTTTGGCTCGTGTCATGTGACCACGAAGGATTGGTTCCACTCACTTGCGTATTGTGGTCGACCTTTTATTGACACGGTATTTAATAAATTTCTGTCCTAATGCCTTTTTTTATTTGTTGCGTATCTTTATTGTTTGAGACCCCCATAGTGTATACATAAATTTATATAATTAAATGCAAATTTTTTGTATAAATACGGTATAAGATTGTATAAGCTTGTATAAATATGTATAACTCTATATAATAGTGTATAAATTTGTATATTTAAAAAATCTGCATCATATATTAATTTTTTTGTAGTACTTTGAATCATTTAGTAGTGATGGTTGTTTTTGTTTTATTTTTCTTGTGTCAGCACTTGGATGTCCTCTTTTACTATTTGAGGAAGAGGGGAAAATATGGGCCAAATGTTGCCATGTGGTTTACCACAACCGACTTTGCCTTTGGTAACAAAATCAACTCACTGTATAAAGATTTCAAAGTGAAGCAAGATCCTTCAGTGATTCCTGAAGGGCATGAAATAGAAGAGTACATTAAAGGATATTATTGTGATGCAAATGTAGCGTGGAACACTGTTGACCACGTCTTATTCCCTATTTATGTCAAGCGTGGAAGAGCAAAATTGGGCCACGGGGTTTTGGGGTTGTTTACATTCATAGATAGGTGCATCCATATCTATGACCCTAACCGTGGAGCAATTAATGATAGACTTGCTTTGGATGCTGCATTAACGTATGCAATTTTGATACCTTACTTCTTGAAGAGTTCTGATTTTTATGTCGAGAAGAAGGGCATTGATTGGAACAATGGTGCATATACCGATAAATCTCATTCTGATGCTTTGTAGATTAATCTGGTTAATAATGTGTCACAACAGATCAAATGGTAGGTTAATCTCAGTTGTTTTACTATTTTACTATTTGTGTACCTATTTACAGTAACATACAGAGAATCTGATTTTTTTTTCAATTACATTGATTGTGGTGCTTTTGTTGCTGGCTTTGCTGAGTATTTCATCCTGGGTAAGGAAATTCAAAAAGATAATTTTGACATTGAGACACTTCGCACCAGGTGGAGATCTTTGTTGTGGGATTATGGAAGGAAAAAACAATAGCCCGGTGCAATTAGTGGTGCTGAAATCACAGGGAGGCTTTTCAGGAAGAAGAAGAAGGAACGACCGAGAAAGTAGTTCTATTTTTTTTTCATTTTAATGTAGTTTTGCTATGTATCAGGAGTTGTTGCCTAGTTTTGTCTAAGTACTATTCTGCTACTTGTGAGATAACCTTAAAGGATATTATAGATGATTTTATTTTTGTGTAATTTGTGGTAGTCATTACACATTGTTGCTGTGAATGAATTACATTTTAATGAATATTTCAGTTGCTTTTTCCTTTGACAAAGTATGTATTTTCGTTATTGTTGTATTTTTGTCAATTTTGCAGTGTTTATACATATATATACGATAATATACATAGTTATACAATTTTATACAAACTTATACTCTCATTTATATATCTGTATACATATAATAACATTGATTGTTTGCAGTTTTATTTTGCATTTGTACAATCTATCAATATATTTATCACCATTAAAAACAGCAACACACTATTATTGGATAATCAAAACATGTATAATGAAATATATTTAACATAATTGCAACATATAGTGTAAATTGTAATTCTTTATTGACATTTGTAACTCAATTGCTTGTGAAACTTAACTACTCAACATTTGTAACTCTATTGTTTGTGAAACTTAACTACTCAACATGACAACATATGTAATAGGAAGTTTTATGTTTTCAACTATTTATTTTGGTCGATTCCTACATGTTTTTCTATTGTGAACACTTTGTACACACACAGAACATGAAAACACCCTCTTAGACTCTTTCTCTGAAGCAGGTTTGAGCCTTTCCTTTCTTGGCCTTCCTGCATTTCTTCTCCCTTTAGGTGGTAGGACCACATCTTCTAGCACCTCTGTTGGGATTATCCATAAACTCTCATCTAGCATCGGATTCACTGGAAATTCATAAGTTCTAAGGAGGTTATCCTTCTTGTAGTAAAAAGAGCAATACTGGCCAGGTTTCAGCTGCTGGTTCTTCAAAATCTCTCAAGCATGTGGACATGGAAGTTCATCCATTTGAAATTTTTTCGCAACTGCATGTTCCCTCTTCAAGGCACAATATGTTTCGCCTTACCCCTTCAAGCACAGTATATAACTATTCCGTAGCAAGCCTCACCTGCAAAAGTTTTTTTTAAAAAAAAAAAGAAGTTAAAGCACATTATACATTATTATACAGAGTTATACATCCTTATACAAGCAGTAAAATGCAAGTCAGCAATGCCATGCATCATTATATTTGATTCGTTTTACCGTCATTTGCTCTGATGCAATCAGATTTTCTCGAAGGAGTTTGTCGTACTTTTCGCCAAGCTCTGTAGATGTATCCACTGCGCTTTTTATGTTTTTGTTGTTTCACTGTTGTAGCAAATTTTTCATGTACTCCCACAATCGCATTACTGGTAACTCTTTAGCATCTTTGTTTTGCTGCATTAATTGACTCTGCAATATTGGAAGTCATCACCATCGACCTTTTCACTTTGGAGTATGCCCTAGACCACCTTTCGTAGCCAATTTCGAATAAGTAAGGCTGCAACCTCTGATCAATTTTTCACATCTCTGTCATATGGTAGTCAAACTTCTCTATCGTGGAAGCTCTAGCCAAAGCGAAGAAGATATCCTTCAAGTGTTTGTGATATTTCTTGAATGTGCGCTTGACATTCTGCCACAAGTGAAACATGCAAATACAATGTGGAACTTCTGGGTACACAACTTTTGTGGCATTGAAGATGCTTTCATTTCTATCTGAAACTATACACATCCCTTCTCTAACACCAAAAGTACCCTTTATCTGGACGAAGAACCACTCCCAAGATTTATTATTCTCTGAATCTACAATTGTATATGCAAGTGGAAGGATTTTTCATGTTTATACAAGCTAGATATTAGGATTCAGACAATTATACAAATCTTATACACACTTATACACGAATTAATAACTTTATACATACTGCAAATTTTATAAAAACAACAACTCTGAAATCCTATACACGTTTTTACATGAAACTAAAACATTATACGAACTGCAGAAACAAGGTAGATGCAGTCAACTCACCAGCTCCATCCTGTGTGCAAGCAGTCAATATGGTACCCTTATATGCTGCTTTAAGGAAACTTCCGTCAACAATCATTATCGGTCTGCAATGCTCTCAACCCTTGATAGATGCATATATCGAAACATATGCATAAAGAAAGCATCCATCTTCTGACTTGTGCATCTTTGTAACCGTTCCTGGATTTGTATGCTCCAACATATACAAATACCTCGGCAACTCCTTATATGAATCGCTTGGATTCCCTCTTATCATTGAAATTGCTATCTCTTTATCTCTCCATGCTTTCATGTAGCTCACTTCAACCCCGTGTTGATTTTGTATGTCCTCTATTATATCATTTGTGGTGTAAACTTTTTTTTGGATTAAGATACTTGTCCTTGACTATACTAGTAATTACACCTGAAGTAGTTTGATATTATGTTAAGTATCTTCCACCATAGCCGCATGTGTGATTTTTATTGTAACTTCTCACCTTGAATATGTTTGCCTTGTAAAAGGCAGGAGATTTGAAACTCGAAGCACAATTGTCATCCATACACATAAGGATCAACCTAGGATTAAAGATCATTCAACTTCTAAATACACTTGTATAAAAAACATAACTAGATATATACTAATTTTAATAACTATATACAAATATACTACTTTATACATATTTATACATATATATAACAGAATATACAACTATTATCATACCTTGTTGCACTTGATCTATTCACCTTGAATTGGAACCTCTCGCGTACAACCAAGTTCTTCATCACAGTGACAACTGTCTCTTTATCTTTATAAACTTGATCCTCCTCAACAAATTCGTTTAACACATTTTCTATTATACCCGTGTTTTCAATAAATTCGATATCAGGCATAATCTCAGTGCTATCAATTGTGGATACATCTACATAATTGGAACTTGTAGCAACCAAGCAACTGGAGCTTGTAGCAACCAAAAAACTGGAACTTGTAGCAACCAACCGATTATCATAAATCTCTTTCACAGTCATATATAATGGGTATTCAGTGAAATTCAAGTTTTTCTTCTTTAATTCGATATACACCTTAACACCCATATCGTTGTAAATCAGGATCGATGGCAAACCATCTGCTGGAAGAAAGTTAATCTCTAATGTGTTTAACTCCGAATCGATTCTAATATATTTCGAAATTGCTTCAACTAAATTGTTGTAGCCGAATGTCGACTCGATTATTACACAATCGCTGATGAAATTGATAAACTTGTTGTCTTCCCATTCACCGCTATGAAGAACGTAAACTGGAAAAAGCTCCATCAAACAAAAAGTTGAAATCAAAATTGCAGCAAAAATGAAAATTGCGCTGATTGCAGCAAAAAAAATTCACTTTTCGTGTTTGATTTGCTGTTAATTCGAGATGAAGAAGAATTTATAGGTTTTTTGGAGTTGCATTGACTGTAAGATCGCATTTTTGTAGATTTGGGGAAGAAGAATGGAAAGAATAAGAGAAAATCCCACTGAAAGATACAAAATCCCGCTTCTGAATCCCAAAAAACGGAAATAACGCCCTTTTTTTGGATATGGGCATGTTATTTTTGGGCTACTCAATTGTAAATTAAAATATGGAATATAAAGTTGAAAAGTAGGCAGCCCAGTTGTTTTAATATGAAATTTTCCCTTAATTTAATTATTAATGCTTAATTGTTTCATACTAAATTTGTTACTTTGGTGTATAGCTCTTTTTACACTATTATTGGCTTCGCATTTAGAAATCTTTTTAATTCTCCTTTTTTCGCAAGTAACAACTTCTTAGTAATAAAAAAAATTTAAATATCTTAGGGTTAATAAACTTTTGTTAAACTAAATAGAAAGTAGATAAATTTGTTGTACCCTTTTTTAAAAATATTTTACTTTGTTAAAAATTTTGTGTGCCAACTTTAAATGAATTTGTCTAGAGATTGTGCTAAGAACAAAAGGAAGAGAAAAAAAAAGCTACCGAATCATGCTTGTCATATATGAATACTTATATTATTAGCTACCGTCATCATTTATTGAACCCGCTTGTGTAAAATTATGGGTCCGTCACTAATTGTCATTCTCATACCAATGATGGGTTTCGAATCAAGCCTAGTTCACTTTTTTAAAAGCTTTGTTTGGTACATTTAAGACAACTACAATCAAATGAGGATTTTTTATTTCTTTTTTCTCTTTACTTAATTGCTCTTTATTGTTTATTAGATGGTCCTATTGACTTTTTCTTTGATCTTATTAATTAATTTTGAAATTTCTTTTTTCCTTTAAATATTTAACAGAAAATATTTAAAAAGTTCTTCTACATATCTATTCAAAGGAATCCTCATTGTTGCACTTTCCTAACTCCTCCGTGATTTATCAATGGATAATAAAAAATTAATTATTTTTTCTAGGTCCACAACTCTGATAATCTATTTGCAGAAACCAAAATAATAATAAAAAATCTTAAATAAGTTATTATTTTAATCAATGATTAGAGTTTATTTTGTTGTCAGATTGCTTTAAAGTAAAACAATTGTATATAAAATTGAGTGAGTTAATTTTCATAAAAAATATAAATTATAAAATGTCAATAAACTTATTTAATATTTAGAGTACTTATTAGTATAAGATTGCCTTAAATATCTAAAATGATAACGAGACTTTTTTCTTGAACAAAATGCATAATTCAATTGAATTTTTATGCTTTTTTTTCAAGTTATCATAATTATTACGTAATTTATTTGCTCAATCGATTTATTTATATTAACTTCAAAGATGAATAATTCGAACCGAAACCCAAATAGACCAAACCGATTAAATCTTATTTCGACAATATAAATTGTAATATGATTACGTTAAAATATTTTGGCACCCAAAACCTCTAAATCCTGGATTCGCATCTGCACTGATCTTCAAAAAATATAATACTGGACCAGTTACCACAACAGAAAACAAAGTAGTAGAAACCTTCTCTGATAAGTAAATACTTCTCGGTCCAGAAAAGAGCAAACCCCAGACACAAGTTTGAGTAGAAAGTCCTACACACAAGAATGACTTAAAGACAACAGAGGGGCATGAAGTAACTTATCAGCACAAATTGGTTGAAAGACTAACTAAAATTTAATGGCTAGTTGCTTTAGTTGATCAGTTATTTACAGTTCACAGATAACAAAATCCAGAAAGGTTCCTGAATTACCCTAAATTTAATGGCTCAATTGAACATATTTCTATGCTTAGTAATCATAAGTTCAATAGGCACGCAGCACATGGATAGTATATAGTTCCAAATTCTTTCTTCTTGAAACAAGGCTTACCTTTTAGAATTTGCTTTTGAACCTTCAGCCTGCAGTTAAATTTTCAAATACATTGGTTGAAATATGACAAAGAAATTCATAAATTGTGGGTCAAATTACTTGAGACCAAGCAAACCCCTACGCAAAATATAGTAGAATGAGAAAAGATGCAATTCCAGAATACATCTTCGGTAGCTAGAAGGGAAGGGTTACTCACATGCCAGAGATGAAGAAACTTTTCAGTGGACTGAATTCTTGAAGACTTGGCTATTTCCTTGAGTTTGCCAAAGTTATGCATCAAACCACATGTCAAATGCAATTTAGCAACAATGATCAGAAGCATAAATTCACGCACTCCAAATGTCTAAGACTTTGTATTTAAGTTCAATAACATGAAACTGACCTCTGAGCTTTTCATTTATACTTTCAGCTCTACCTAGCTCTTGTGCATTTATACTTTCAGCTTCTTCTTCCTCCTTTTCTAGTTCAGTAACCCGGGATTATATGCGACCATATTCTTCATCTTCAGAAGAAATAGGAAGCTCAGGTCCCGACGATGCCTGAGTTTCAAGATTAGAAATTTCTCAGTGTTTGAAAAGAAGCTGCAATCTAGCTAGTGCAATTAAGTGATGCATGGTGTACAAGTATAATACAAATCAACGACTAGCGAATAAATATTGCTGAAGGTCGGAACTCTTCATCACACCAGCGCAAGATTACTTCAGAAAGCCGTCCTCGCAACATACACAGGGAGCAGAATGTCCCCTCCCTCCTTCCCTCCTTCCCTCCCTGCGCGCAATGCAAAGCCACGCATGCATGTATATCTTGAAAAGGACAGCAGAAAGCTTGATGTCATCGTTACTTTTCACACTTGGAAGAATATATAAAAGCTACCTCTAACACACTCGATATAAAATCAATCAAACACATCAGTGACTCTGCGCTCCTGTCTTCAATCATATCTTCTTCTTTTTTAAATCTTTAATATGACCCCAGATGGATTTCTCTGCCTCTGATCATATCTAGAAGAACAGAAATTATTAAACCTTCAGATGAGGATTAACTTCGCCTTGTTCATGAACTCAATAAGGATTGCCAAATAACATATCGTGGCAGTGGCGGACCCCGGATTTTGTGCAAACGGATTTAATTTTAAAAGTATATAACTTTAGTCGTAAAATAATAATTGTCAAATGGGTTCAAATAAATATTTATACAAAATTTACACACTTTTAATCTTAATTTATACATATACACAGTATTATTTTTTGATGAAGCGGATTCAGTTGAACCTGCTAGCCACCAATTGGGTCGGCCACTGTATGGTGGTTTAGGTACTTAGGTTTCTATAGGGCTTAGGAACTCATTTATATTTGACAATTTCAACAGCAGTTTAACAATCAAAAAACCTGCATCAACTTCTTTGGAGAGGTCCTTTTTCATTTTTTTTGAAATGGATCATCGAGGTCCTTTTCCATAGGAACATAAAAACAGAAAACCTTCCAATACAATAGAAGACATAATACCTTCCATAGATGACTGAGCCATAACTTTAATTAGACATTTTACAAAATTTATTTCCTGCGAGTGGAAATATTTAAAGATGCTTTATACCAATAAAAAAGATCACTAATAGCAGATTGATAAAATCAACATTAATTCGATTAGTTATAGGTAAGACATAAATCAGTAACAGATGGAACATGCCTATTGCAGACACCTTTTCAGGAGAAGTTTCCTCAACATAGTCTTCTATCTATCAATTAATTCGCACCAATAGGCAAGTCAATGTCAAGTCATCTCAGACTAAGAACTCAAGTTTATGCATTTCCCAAATTCTAAGTTTCACATGATGTGCGCAAAACACAACACAAATTATTGCTCGCAAGTCAAAGATAGTATTGTTAAATTATCGTCTTCATAAGAATTAGATTTAAACAGTATTTGAATAATCTTTAGTTAATTACTATCCAGGAAAATTAACACTTGATTGAATAATTATCAACTACGATTAACAACTAAAAATTAAGCAATAACTGATTGACCACAGAAGACAACAATTGAGCAAGAAAGAAATATCAGTTAGAGAAATAAGGGTAATTGACTAGGCATGAGCAAGATAATTGACTCAGGATCCAATTCTTGAAGTAATTCACTCTATAACACTGGTGATTCTCACGAATTCACCAGATAATCAGATTATAATTGAAGTTAAAGTTCTTCTATCGATTAAATTTTAATTTCAGTAAATAATCCAATTGAAGCACGGTGAACAATTGCAACGAATAAAATGATGGTTTTAGTCTAAAGGGTTCTCATGAATATTTCCCTATTTTCTTGTTCGATTAATAATTGAAGAGGCTCTTTCGATTACCTAGTTGAATCACAATTTTAAACTGGAGCATAAGATGTAAAGAAATTCAATATAAAGCTACTCTTTCGCGCAAAATAATAAACAACTTCACAATACCAATTAAAGCTCCATCAATCAATTCAAGCAATTGTCAAGAATCGAATTATTAATACACCGTGGTTGTAACACCCTAAGGGAAACTACTCCATAGCAATGGAAAAATTCATCTCAATAAGGTATAAAACATAGAAGACATCAATGCTAATGATTCGATACAATCCCGTATTGCACCGATTGTTGATTGAAATCTTGATGAATTCTTGTGTCTTCTTGCCTTAGTTGCTTCTCAAATCTTTTGTAGGTCAAAAAGTTCCTTCAAAAATATGTTTTTGATATATTTATACCGTGTATAAGAGGTTCCGGAAAAAACTACCCTTTCCAAGCTGAAACTGGAAAATATTCAGAGAAACTGTTTTCGTTGCGTAGTGCAAATTTCTCGGAGTAACTGTTTTCGTGCACTTTTTGAAATCCAAACTTGGCCCTCGACCCCCGAAAGCGATCCTAGTTTAATTCATTAGGCTTTTACTCAGACTTCAAAGCTCCAAGTTGTCTTTTTAATTCGCAATCACTTCCTGTAAGGCATAAAATACGTAATAAGTGTAATTCACCATCATTTATACTCAAGCACAAGTCAAATGCAGTAATTAGAGTGCAAACTTGGGTTTCTAGCCTACCATCAACACCCCCACACTTAAATCATTGCTCGTCCTCGAGCAATCAAACTACATTTCACGTAAAGACGACATTTTCATCAAACAACCTCTATAAGGAATATTCAAAGAAGACTAAGCACCATATCATAACATCCTAGCCTCAAAACTCAACTAAAAAGCAACACGCATTTTTCACAACCTGCTCACTTATTCTAACACAGAGGCCAAAGTCATTACCTTTCCTTGGCAATCCATATGCCCTCACACTAAAAATAGAGAGTAGTTTCACACACAATTCAAGAACGAATAGGAACTCAAGATAGAAAGAATTCACTCACACTCAGAATTAAAATTCATGTGCCACAGAAAATGCAGCATAGGCTTTCCCGTAGTGTAATACTCTACTAATTGAACTCATTCAGTCAAAAATCAAGTAGGACTTTAATTGGCTGTAATGTGAGCTTCGGCACGGGTAGAATACTTTGGATATAGTGACTACCCTTACCTGGGCACTTTAAAACATACAATTCACAATCTAAACTCCACACTTATGTTGAACCAAACCCCAACCTTCACATCATAATAATGGCAACTCCCAATTCCTTTAAGCACAAATATATCAAGAGCTACCACTAGAAAGGAATACTTTTTCAACAAAATACATAAAACTACCTTTTTATCTTTCTTCTTATCTTCTGATTTTTTTCTTTTTCTTTCGAGCAATTCATTTTTTCTTTTCTTTTTCAATTCCCTACAAGTGGCTCTCACTTATTTAAAATAGTGCACCTATCTCCTATTATTCTCAGTTCCACTCAAAACCCCCGATCATACCTCAATTTAGTTTTTATCAAGCTCATAATAATTTCAAGTGCTCAAGAGAGGTAAAAGGTTCAAACATATAGTCAATTCAAACAAAACGATGTCAGGCTTGTAGTATGGTTTCGAAAGAAAATAGGATTATAGACTCAAAGGGACTAACTAAGATACACAATAATTAGGCGGTCACATACATATATCTTACTCGACAAAGAAATGCCTATATAACTTCCTAGACTGAACAAGGCTTCTATTTCACTTTGCAAACACACGGGGTAAGTTCTAGACATCAACTAACATGCACAGAATATCAACGAGAATCTCACTTACACCATGGCACATAACTTACTTAGGATCGGATTTATCCTGACTCTCAAGTCAAAGAAGTTAAGCAAGGTTGAGATCAAACAAATTAAGGTACTTCTACACGAGTTAAGAACTGAGCCTAGGCGTCACAACTAAGGCACTTACCACTCTCAAGGCATATGCAGTCAAGGAAAATTGCTTCCCACTAGCACAATGACCCATAAATTATTTTATTCATGTAAAAGAAAAAAGACTAACTACACTCTGTTCAAGTAAAACCCTTGGAAGAGAACCGCGACACAAAGAAAAATCAAAGGGAATTACTATATTATCTAAGAAACAAAAATAGAAATAAAAGACATAATTTTGGATTTTCAATTTTTTTTTTTATTTTTCTCGTCCAACTTCAAATCCCTCAAGAAGCAAGTCGACGAAATCCATCGTCGAAACTAAACAATTATAATTATAACTATTACATGCCAAATGAAATTCAGAGTTACAATTACATGACAAATTGTCTAACAAAGAACGAAATAAAGCCACATGGAAAATAAGACAAATGGGAGCACCTCACACTTAAGAGATTGCATTGTCCCCAACACAAAAATTGCTGAAACAAGAGTGAAAAAGATGTCTGCATGAGGCCCTTTGCCTAATCATCAGTACCCTCAAAGGTGTGCAAGTAATCCTCATCATCAAAGGGACGGAGTTCACGTCCTCATCATGGGGAAATTGTCCTCCAACAGCCAGACCCAGCCACAGTTGAGTAACAGCAGAGAGGGGATGATCCTGCTGCAGCTCAGCCAAGTCCGTATCCCCTCTATCAGCACGAAGGCACATATCAACAAACATTAGTTACAGTCCTCGATATGAAGCAACCTCTAGTCTGCAGTAACATCAGTAGCAGGAGGAGGGTCTATCACAGCCGTGACATCAAATGCCTTAATAGGCCGCGACATCAAGATCGTCCGATCATAATGAAACTCCTCCTACACGTGGTGCGACCATATCAACCGGGTGATAATACTCGGGTAATATAAGTGGCGGGCCCTAAATGAGCACACTCGATCCATGTGCTCCAGCATGATCTTGCCAAGATTGAACCTTATCCTGGTCAAGAAGGCATATATCAGACACACCTTCATCTTTGAGACATCAGTGTCACTCTGGGTAGGCATGATTTTGGCGTTGATCAGCTGCAGAAGAACCCTGGCTGGACGCTGGAATGTGCTCTTCTTCATATCCTTGTGGTACTCATTGGCAGTCTGAGTCCATATGGTAGAAGAGTCAGCTCCATATAGATGTCGCCGGATATCAGGACAATCCAGGCGATGAAGCAACCTCCGAAACAAATTGTGGGAGTTCTCCATGAACCCCATAATCTGATTGATCACCTGGGAGGAGAAGGGGATCACTTTACCTCGCACCTGCACCTCGTATACAGCATCTAGACTAGCATCAGGCTGCCAGTTAGCATAAAACTCCTTCACTAAGTTCACGTTCACCGCATCACCGAGATGGAACAAACTCTCAAAGCCCAATGCCCGAATGTTGTAGATCTCATTGTATTTTCGAGACAACTTTCCATCATCTATATCAACCTTGGAATCCAGGTTCACATCAGGGACGAAAGTCCTGAACCAATGTATAGCGTCAGTTGGGACAACCTGAATACCAAACGTGCACTCTGGGACCTCATCATCATCCGGGTCAATGTGCTCTATCTCCTCCTCCACTAGGGTGGCGGGTGGTGCCCGCCTAACTCATATCTGTCTACTAGATGCAACCCAGAGAACCATTGTTAGAACATTTACTGAGACGGCGAGACATTGTATCTGCACAAGACGAAAAACCGATAGTCTTTCTTATTTCCCCAACCTCTTTCCCCCTTTTCCCCTTATTCTCTTACTCTTTCTTCTTCCATTCCTTTCTAACCCCGCTCAAAACTCACCCAAAATCCTCTTTTCTTCTTTAACTTCTTCCCCACTAAATTCACATTGCCCCCATCTCGCCTCAAGGTAAGTTCTTCTTCTTCTCTTTCTCTTTATGTTATTAGTTAGTGATAATATGTAGGTTGTTTGTAGTATAATTTCCCTTAACCCTTGGTAATTTTGTTTTTGACCATCCTATAGTTATTATTTTCATAAGTTGGCCGAATTTATACTTGTTTATGGAGCGATTTAGTTAAGCCTTTTGAATTTGGATGATTTTACTAGGTATTGGCACTTATTGCATAACATTGTGATGAACTATAGCGGGTATTACATTATGGCCTTTTTGGGTGAAATTGGAGAACTTTGTGCTAGTGTTAAGATTTTGTGATGTTGTGATTAGTATTGATGTTTGGTTGGTGTATTTGTGTGGTGGTTTTAGGCCACTTTGAATTGAAATTCAATGTTGTTCGGTAAAATGTCCTAATGACATAACTTGTGTTTTCTATGCTAAATTGGAGGGTAGTGCTTTGTAACGAAGTGATGACAGATGATGAGTATGGGGTGGTCGTCATGTGCTAATTGTGTGAAATTGTAATTGATTTACCACTCCATGTTATTGTGTTGCTAATCATGGTGTCCGATTCATGCTATATACTTGATTAGTATTGTAGTAGAACTTATTGCTTTTCTTTTCTTAGTTACTAGTTTAGCTTCTTGGTTTTGTGATTTACAATGGTGTAATGTAACTGTTGATTATGTTGTTGTATTGTTATGATGGTGGTTGGGCAGTTTGGTGATGACTTGTGAAGTGCTTTTAGTGGGGTAGTATGAATCCCCAATGTACATTGTACGTGTGAACATGCCAATGACATAAGTGTGGGGTGGTCACCCTGTTTGGTCTTGCAAGTCATTTTCCATGTTGTGGCTAATTATTTTCATCTTGTGTAGGTGCAATGTCTCACCATCCCAGTACACGTGCTAATACTGGTTCCTCTAGGTTACATCTAGTAGTAGGAGAGGAGGTAGGAGGGAACCACCCGCCGCACCAGTGGAGGAGGAGATGGAGCACATTGACCTAGATAGTGACGAGGTCCTAGAGTGCAGGTTTGGTAATCAGCATGTCCCAGCTCACGCTAGACATTGGTTCAGGACGTTCGTCCCTGGTATGAACTCATCCCGAGGTTGCTATACATGATGGAAAGTTGTCCCGGAAATACAATGAGATCTACAACATTCGGGCGATGGGCTTTGAGAGTTTGTTCTGCCCCGGTGATGCGATGAACGTGAACTTAGTGAAGGAGTTTTATGCTAACTGGTAGCCTGAGGCCAGTCAGGATGTTGTATACGAGGTGCGGGTGTAAGGTAAAGTGATTCCCTTTTCCTCCCAAGTGATCAATCAGATTATGGGATTCATGGAGCACTCTCACAAGCTGTTTCAGAGGTTCCTTCATCGCCCGGACTATCCTGATATCCGGCGACAACTATATGGAGCTGATCCTTATGCCGCATGGAGTCAGGATGTCAATGAGTACCACAACAATATAAAGAAGGGCACATTTCAACATTCAGCCAGGGTTCTTCTACGGCCGATCAATGCCAAGATTATGCCTACCCAGTGTGACACTGATGTCTCAAGGATGAAGGTGTGTTTGATCTATGCCTTCTTGACCAGGATGAGGTTTGATCTTGGCAAGATCATGCTTGAGCATATGGCTCGAGTGCACTCATTTGGGGCCCGCCGCTTATATTACCCGAGTATGATCATCCGGATGCTACGGACGCACCATGTAGAGAAGGAGTTTCATCATGAACGGACGATCCCGATGTCGTGACATATTAAGGCATTTGATGTCACGGCTGTGATAGACCCTCCTATTTCTAATCTTAATACACACCCGAGGTTGCTTCATATCGAGGAGACACTACATCTAATGTTTGTTGATATGCGCATTCGTGCTGATAGAGGGGAGACGGACTTGGCTGAGCTGCAGCAGGATCATCCCCTCTCTGCTACGGTTGGGTCTGGCTGCGGGAGGACAGTTTTCACATGATAAGGATGTGAACTCCGCCCCTTATGATGATGAGGAGTATTTGCGCACCATGTGGCATGTCGGTGGGAATTATCAAAGAGATCACTTTTCTACTAAAGCAGGCACATTGCACTGATGCGTCACGCCTTGCGTCGCCCCACACGACATGGTAGTTCAAATTTCTCAAAGTAATTGCTTTCGTGCACTTTTTGATATCCAAACTTGGTCCTCGTCACCCGAACGTGATTCCGGTTTAATTCCTTGGGCTTTTACTCAGACTTCAAAGCTCGAATTTGCCTTTTTAACTCGAATTCACTTCCTGCAAGGCATAAAACATGTAAGAAGTGCAATTCACCATCATTTAAGCTCAAACACAAGTAAAATACAACAATTAGAGTGCAAACTACGGCTAAAACACGAGTTTCTAGCATATCATAACACACTTCAGTTGTCTCATGTCATATCACAAAATAAGTTTCTACAGCACTTGAAAACGTTGTAGTTTTATTATCAATACCATATCATGTCCAAATAATTTCTGTAGCACTTGCAAATACTGTAGATCTACTATCGCATATCAGCAACTCAAACGTCTGAGAAAGCCTTACCATGTCAAAGTGTTCAACCATCATATGACAGAACATACAAGCATACCTACAAGCATACCGCTGCCTCAAAAGCTGTAGCATCAAAAAATAAGGCCTCGGCCTTAACTCAACTGTTTGCTTGGCTGCCCTATGAGCATAATAACTCTCCTAGAAGAACTTGCATATAAGACAGAAATGGAAAATTATATTTAAAAAGTTGTAACTGTAAAGGGAATTTAAGAACAAAATTCCAGGGACTTGTTAGTAAAAATGGGGGGGAAAGGATGAAGCATATATTCCTAATTAACCAAACATCACTTGCAAATTAGCCAGGCAAATAGAAATTAAATAGTAGGTTTTTAACTTGGAAATGATCATGTAAACAACACAGACTTAAAGCCAAGCCCCCTAAGCATTCCGTTATTCCTGTCCTAAAGGAACGACTTATCAGATAGATTTAAAAAAACTATTATGGAATTCAGGAAAGAGAAATTGAGGCATATCCATGAATTGGCAAAGAAGATTCTACCACTGTCGGACTCTTCATTGGAGAACAATAACCTTTTCAGTCTTAAGAATTCAACACAAGGAGTGGTTCCTTTTGATCTAGGAAGAGAGTCGATCAATCGATCAACAACATGTCAATCCAAAAGTAGTTAGGGTCGACTATACGAATCAGCTCCATCTATTCCGCTTTAGTCACTCATCATAGTTGTATACTATTTTTATAGACTATTAACATACCACAATACTCCTCATTTATACCCCCAGAAAGATAATGGCGCACAATACAAAATTTGGTGGATAATATGTCCACCCCTCTACCCTTCTCCACTTATATACCAGATTGTTGTAAGGTTCCAACTCGTAGAGTGCACCTAATCCACTTCATGCGTTGTGTTCTTATTAGTAGGCCAAAAATTTGGGGAAATCCTCCTTTATTTAGGCTTAGAACAAGAAATATTTTGCGCATAATAGGATTTCAATCAAAGAAGAGTTTCTTAACACAATAAAATAAAAAAATTCCTTTTAATCCAGAAAGAAAGGCGAAAACTTTATGCATTAAGCATCATGTACAATCAAAAGATAAATCCCGCACTTATAGCTCAATCAAACTAATATCCTAAGTAACTTAAATGAGCATACGCAAAAGACGCTAACTAATTGAAATCGTGTAGTGAATAAATTACCAAAAATTCATTAGTGTGAATTAAACGACCAGGACAAAATACAGCTTTACCAAGCGGAAGTTGAAAAAGGAAAAGCACATTAATATCTTAAACAAAAAAGCATAACACTTTATACAGTCAAAAGTAAAACTTTCAGTAAATAAAAATTAACCATGATATCGTGGTATAGCTGCTGGGAAGCCAGTGAACAAGGCTAATAAGGCTATTGTTGTCGGCCATGAAATCTCGGAGCTGGTCCACTTTCTTCTGCTGCTCCGAGATAGTTTCCTCCACGAGCTTTGATGCGTTATGTGCTTCTTGCGCCGGAAACTGTGAGGATAGTAACATCACTGTGCCCTTTACATGTTCTTCCATGACTTCACTTTTGACAATTTCCTCTTTTTGTCCTCCGCGAAAAAACAAAAAATGAGGTTACCTTTAAAATATAGTTATGGACTAATGGTTTAGGTTTGAGAAAAAAATTTAACTTATATGTGCTAACCGATAAAATTTAGAAATTTCGACCAAAATATGTATATTTTGCCTTCAAATTCTACGGATGTGTAGTTTTTGTTTCTTAGGATTATATTTGCAAATACTTGATCACAATCTTGTTTTACCAAAAATGCGAATCTCGGTTCAAATAATTAAATTTATATAAATAAATATTAATCCTAGTTAATAATAATATCCTTAGATCTTGATATTAGAAAAAATAATTAACAAGTGTTCATGCGAGCAGTAAAGGCACCACGTGATAAATGCTCTGAAAAAACCAAGAACAGTGGTGTAGCATATAATATTCGATAGGCAATAATAAATGGTATTTAAGTAGTTAAAGAGGATGATTCAATCAATAAAATATGAAATAAATGAACCTTCCGTATGACAATGATTTAAAGACAAATCCTTGAATAATCGAGGATTTCTCGAATATGATGGTCAAGTGTAGATAAGAATTTCAGTGAAAAATAGATCTTTGTATCGAGTGAAGACGAAACTTTTTGTTAAAGTTATTTTTTTACAAATGAATCTCACATACCCCTATCATTGTCTTTTCTTCTATTTATATGAGACATGCTTCTAAGAAACCCTAAAAGTACAAGTACAGAGAATATCCAATAGAATATTCTCTTTAGTACCCTATCCTGAAAACTAGTCGTTACAACTCTACCAAACGTATTCGACCTCGACTCTTGTTGACGCATTAACTACGGCCCTTGTTGACTCTTCGACCACGGACTTCGCTACTTCTTTTGACCATTTCGATGAATGATGACTTAGGAACTCTTTCCTTAGTATTATCTTGGTGTGGATATTCTAACGCCAGATTTTGACCCATACAGTTAGTCCCTCCGTTTATTCAGGCCGGCCTCAGGCTGGCTTGATGAGCGGATTCTGTTCATTATGGTCGAAACGGTTGGGCGAGCTGAGCAGGTCGTGATGATTGTGCGAACTGGCAATGTGGCCCTTCGTGAGCCGTAAACCTCGAACGCTTCATTTCCCAGTCGGTTTGTTGGAGTTTGTGTGGTCCACGAATCAGGTTGACGTCATGACGCCATGTGTCATCATGACACATATTCTCGATGCGCTGGTTCGTTTTGTGTGGGACTCCTGATTGGACCTGCCACTTCGGTTCCGGTGCCGGGTAATAATGAGCTGCTTTCTCAGTTTCGATACCTGAATCCTTATAATTAGGGATGTGAGGATGTAATTTCAAAGTTTTCAGATTTCCTATATTTAAACCCTATATCATCTTCCTCTTCTTCCATTGGTATGCATCTTTCCCCTTTATTCCAGTGATTCTCGTCATTTTTAATCCTCCGTTGTTTGGTATCTCTCTCTCTCTTTTATTGAAACATGTTTAACGTACCCTCTGCGTCCAGCGAGGGAAGTGATGTGGCCCCTCTAGCGATAGTGTTTCCCCCTCATGCGGAGAACTTTCCCGCTGCCGTCGAAGATGGAAGCTTCCCCACCATGGAGGAGATAGTTCCTCGTAACCCCGATACCAGGTCTGATTTCTCAAAATTTCCTAAAGCCGAGCCTGGAACCTTTAAATCAGCGATGAAGGAGGCTGTTTTGGAGCTTAAGTCTAAATACGGCCTTCCCAATCATGTTGATTTGATCCCTGTCGGGTGGGATGCGTTGCAGGTCCACCATCTTGGGTATTGCGTCTTCTACGCTACCCCTTTCATGTTGGCTACAATCTTCCTCAGCTCGCATTGTATGTCTACAAACATATAAGGATGCTCACCAAATTTGCGGAGTTGGCCGAGGTCGAGCTCACACTTCGACACTTGACGCACCTATTCGCCCCCAGCTTTTGTAGGGGGACGATGCTGAATCTTTGCCACCGGGGAGGTAAATGCTTGGTGGTGAAGATGGACGACAAAGCTAACCGCCAATTCTGGATCAATATTTTCTTTGTTAAACTAAGGATGTGGTGGCCAACGCTGATATTTTCCCTGAGGCTTGGAATTGTACTCGTAAGTACACGCCTCTTTGTTTGTAGGCATCCAATTTTTCCTTCGTGTTTGGTCATGGTTCTAATCTCATGTCCCTTCTTGTGCAGCTACGCATTCGCCTCCACCTTTAGTCGATGATATTTCTGACTGGGTGGGTCGGCTCCTTCCTCACATCGTGGGGATACACGAGTGGTCGGGCTTCTTCAAAAGGTTTGGGCCCCATCTCTCTTTGATTGGTAAGTTATTCTCGTCTTCAGACTCTTAGTTATTTCTCTTTTGTGGTTTACTTTGGTTGATTTTCTTTTTCCTTTGTACTTCCCTTAACTTCAGTTAGGGGGTCCTCAAGGAGGTCGAGAGCTCCCCCACCTGCATTTTGAAAGAGGAAAAATGATAAAGCCTCGACTTCTGCCCCTTCCTCGACTATGTCCACCTTGGCTCGTGTCCCGATTTCTTCATCGACCATGGTTGCCTCTGCTCGTGCCCCTGTTGGTGCGTCTTGTCTTGTTCCTTCCTCAGTCATGGGAATCTCGGCCCCTCCACCATACACCCTTGTAGATGAAGATGAGGAGGAGCTTGTACCTGGTGAGGAAGATTTGATGCCTCGTAAGAGGAGGTATATAGATACTGGTGATGGGGCCGCCAGGGTCGTTGACTTAATGGAGGGTGACTTTACGCTGCACGAGATGGAGACCATTGTCATTGAAGACAACGTCGGGCCAGTGTCTGATATTTCGGGGTTGGTAGAGGCCGACGTGGGTACGTCTCTCCCTTTTATGATGACGGAGGCCAAAGGGCCAGCCATTGGATCTTTCGACACTTCGCGGCAAGATGAGCCATCGACTTCGCAGCTAGCTGATGATACTTCTTTGCCGGCCGATGGGAGAGGCAAAGGCATTGCTGAAGAAGGCTATGAGACAGGTTCGGACGTTGATGTTGGTGACATGAAGATGATGAAGGAAGGGTTTACCCAATTTGAGGTAAGATTGGAGGGGTCTATAAGGACCATTGCGATCCCTATGGATCGTGATTTGTTGAAGAATACGGAGGACGTTACCCCGCCCTCGGCCCCCTTTGTTCCTAGATAGAGGGTAATACCCTTAAATAGTTGGAAGACATTACTCTGTCGAGGAGCATCACTGGTCTTGCCCTTAGGGTGAGTGTTTAATGTTTTGTTTTTCTTTTCTTTTTGCCTTTGTTTTTCGGGGTGTTTTGGTTTCTGACTCACTTTTTTTCTTTTTCTGGTCGCAGATGATGATTGTAGAGATCGAGACTGCCCGAAGGGAGGAAAGGCGTTGGGAAATTTTACTAAGGTTGAAAAACAAGTACTTCGAGTATCGAGGAAGTTGGAGATGTTTGAGCTAGAGAATAGCACCCTCTGGGCCGAGCGGGAGAACGACCAGTCCACGGCGAAAGCTAAGGAGGATCAACTGGAGGAGAGGGCCGGAGAGATGGAAAATGATAACACCCTTCTTCATGATCGTGTGGTCGCATTGGAAGATGAGAAGGCTCAACTGCTCGCGCAACCCTCTTCTTCTCATGCTTCAAAATTTCCAAGCGCTCCTCAGCAATTGTATGAGGAATGGATCCAGTTGGATGTATATCGAGATTTGCATAAGGCAGGGTCCGTTTCCGAGGTTTCCCTCGAGGATGTTCGTTTCAAGGCTCGTGAAGCTCGAGTTGCTTACGGGTATGATCCCACTACACCTGAGGGCGATGAAGGAGATGATGAAGGCGTAGATCGGCTTGAAGATGACACTTGGTACGACACTCCTTATCGTGAGGGCGAGGACGGCGAAGGTGGCGAGGATATTGATGGCCGAGGCGGTGAAGGCGCAGAAGATCATGATGGTGGTGATCAGTAGTTTTTCTTCTTCTCTTTTTTGTAAACTCTTGTGTATTTTTGGCGGCGTCTCTACGAGCCTTTGTAAAAATGTTTTAAGTATGAAACACCAAAGTTGTTCTCTGCATCTACTTCTTTTCCAGTGGTTTATTTTCTGTACTTATATGTTTTTTTTGCTTGGTTTCCTTTTCTCTTTCTTTGTGTGTTGAGATCGGGCTGAGGTCGTCGCCTTGTTTGGTCGTGAATTTTTGTTGAATTGCAGCCGAGGGCCGATAGGTGTACTCCCTTTTTATATGCTTGTGTAAATATGTTATGGCATTCATTGGTAGTTGGAAGTGAATACTTGTCGGATTCACATGTTTCTTGAACTGCTTGGCAATATTTTTTTTATCCTCTCCTTTCTTATCATAAATATTTTTAGCCTGTTGTATTTTTGTTTACCTAGGGTTGATGAAATATTTATTTGTATGTTAGTTTTCGCCTTTGTCAATCTTAATGAGGATATAATCTTTTGATTGCAAGTTTTGTATGTTTCTTTGGGAATTAATTTTACTTAGCGCTCAGCAAATTCCATCAAGTAACTCCAACAACAGTCAGAATGTTTCTTTTTATAAATAAGATTCATTTTATCTTTTTAATAAAAGCGCTAGGCATATTTTAGGAACAACCCTATCTTTATATTAGTTTCGTCATTTTAATGAATAACAACAATAATAAAAATAAGGTTATAAGTAGGTTCAATATTAACTGAGTTTTATACATTGTCTTTCCACCATTGAGCAACAAATAGGCATTTTCTTTTACGATAAAGATGAAAAATTATTTTTTCGTAATCTAAAATTATTACGATATAGTAATTTGTCGTAAATAAGATAAATACTTTCTGTCTTTACCGATGTCGGGAAGACTCGCTTCGGAATAAAGACATAAATAAAATGACAAGGTTGTAAGGACACGTCTTGTTACAATTTTTTAAAGTAATTAAAAGTTTTATTTAATTAACTTCGAGTAGGCTCCACTTTTAGGTGCGACACACGAGCAAAGGTCGGGGAGATTCGTCTTGTTTAGTGTAAGATAGGGTAAGGCATACTCGTCCTAGTTTGAGATTAATGAAGACATCAACAATAAAGGCGGAAATAGGCAAAACATGAAAATCAAATAAAGCACAGTTTATCTAAAATTAATTTAAAGCCAAATGTAGTCAATAAAGCGACCGTGATAGAACCAAGGGACTCGGGGAATGCCTTACACCTTCTCCCAGGTCAACAGAATTCCTTACCCGGATTTTGTTTTCGCAGACCAATAATAAAAGAGTCAAATTTTTCTTTAACTAGGGATTCAAATAAAGGTGACTTGGAACACCCAAAAACCAATTCCAAGTGGTGACTCTGTAAATAAAACAATCCCTACTCAAATTTGTCACTTTAATTGGAAAAATTCTTTAACCCACAATCCATACATAAATCGTTTTTGGGGGTAAAATGGGTGTGACAGCTCTAGCGACTCTGCTGGGGACATTCAAGAATTCGAGCTTATACATTGACTTTATTTGGCTTTGTTAATTTTTTTATATAACTCTGATCTATTTGGGCCTAATGTGCTACTTGCCTGCTCTTTACCGCTTTGATATGGTTGAACTGTATTATAAACTGTCTTCTTGCGCACTCCTCTGAGTCTTCTAAATACAACCCCGGAAATCGTGGATACGCGCCCCATTATTTTTGAGATAAAGCGGGTGGGCCTGGGCTCCTGGTGAAGGATTATTAGTCACCCATATTTAAGAACGGGGAGGGTCCAGTAGTTAAGCCGGAGAAGTATTACTCCCGGTACGCTACCCCTTCCCAACTCGAGTTGTTCACTCATTTTATGGTTAGTCTAGATACACCTCATCCCCTAGGATTTTTAAAACCTAGAAGAATAAGCCACATGTCTGGTTATCCCTAGTAGGATCATTTTGTTGCATCATGTGCATTTGACTTAGCGAAACTCGGCACAGGGGCCGGGTCCATATAAGAAAGATATCCTTTTTGAGACCATCATGTTCATTTATGTGCTACTTGCTGCATTATTTGGAAGGCTTGCTTGCATTGTTGGCCAGCTTTAGAAAATTAGTTGAGCAGAATTAAAAAAAATCATTCTCCTAGTTTAGTATAAATAATCCTTTTTTACTAAAATTTTGTAGTAGTCTTGCGTGAGGTGTAAAGATTATTTTCATAAAAATTAAAAAAAATTAATAATAAATAGTTACCGAACTACGCGAGTCTAATTCTCACCGAATGTGAGATATGTAGGCAAACCTCATCAGTTCCGGCCCACAATTTTTAAAAAATCAAAAAATATTTTCTTTTACTTCCTTATTTAGAAAAGTCTTTTTTAAGACCCCGATTTTCAAAAATTCAAAAAAAAATTCCTTTAATTCCTTCTTTAGAAATCTTTCCTTAGAAAATTCCAAAATTAAAAATTAAAAAAAAATTAAAAGCAAAAATATTTTGTTTCTTTTTAGAAGTCTTTCATTCGAAAAAGAAAATCAAATCAAAATCCAAAATATATTTTTTTTCCTTCTTTAGAAGTCTTTCTCCGAAAAAATAAAATAAAAAAACAAAATTCAAATATAAAAATATTTCCTTTTTTCTTTAGACTCTTTCTTTTCAAAAACTCTTTAAAAAAATCCAAAAAAAATTGAAACCCAAAAATATTTTATTTCTTCTTTATAAGTCTTTCTTTCGGATTTTTTCTTATTAAAAATTTTCAAAATCCAAAAAAAGAGTGAGTTTATTTACGTTATTCATGATCTTCCCGAACTACGCTAGATCTGATTCATGTTCCCACATGATACGTAGGCAACCCACATCAGGTTTGATTGAATGACTTTGAAAAAAAAGTGGAAAAAAAGATGACAATAATAAGGACCTACTAAGTCCATTCTAACGTGTCTTTTGTTTTGAATTGTGAAGAAAGTTTGAGGTGGTCGGTTTGTGGTAAGCTACAACACATCCCTAATTCACAAGGTCCAAAAGAAGAAATGTCAATGACAACTGACATCAAAGTTGTTCGAGTGGTCAAGAGGGTCATAGGGTTCAACAAGAGTCTACTTTGGTTGAGGAAAATAGAGTACTGAAGCAGCAAATGACTTAAATGTGTCAAGCATGGTCCAATGGCCAATGACCGCCTTTTCCTATTCATGGTTTCCCAATGTGCACATCCATCTCGACTACTACCATTCCGGTCTCATTGTCTGATCAATCATATCCACCTGAGTTCAATCTTTATCCCAACTGTATGACTACAACTGGAACTTCTGTTATGCGCTCCCAAAGTGTGCCATTGACCACCAATCAGACAACCACTATTTTTATGCCCATCTTTACCATCCCATAGCCGACGGTGGTGTAGAGGAAAACTCATGAGTCAAAATTTTCTATCCAGCAAGAACAGTACCACTCGTACCTATTTGATCTTCCAGCAAAGATTGAGAGGCCTTTCCGAAAGATGGCACATGAAGAAATGACCCAAAGAATGACAAGCTTAGAAAAACAGTAGAAAAACATGCAAGGGTTGGCAAGTCAAAAGAGTATTGCCTTCAAGGATCTATGTATGTTCTCCGATGTTCGTTTGCCACTTGGTTTCAAGACCCCCAAATTTGAAAAGTATGATGTACATAGAGACCCCATATCCCACCTGAAAAGGTATTGCAATCAACTAAGAGGTGCGGGATGAAAGGAAGAATTGATGATGACTTATTTTGGGGAAAGCCTTACGGGAGTAGCCTCCGAATGGTTTATATCAAGACACATATCGTTGGTATGTATGGGATGACATGGCCCAGGCCTTTGTCAAACAATTCCAATACAACATCGACATCGCCCCAGACCGCATTTCCCTTTCCAACCTGAAGAAGAAACCAAATGAAAGTTTCAGGGAATATGCCATTAAATGGAGAGAGCAAGCGGCTAGAGTTAACCCGCCCATGGACGACCACGAGCTAATCATTATCTTCCTTCAGGCTCAAGAGCCAGATTATTTTCAAAACATGGTGTCCGTATTTGGCAAATCCTTCTTGGAAGCAATCAAAATGGGAGAAATGGTAGAAAATGGCCTTAAGACAGGCAGAATTATAAGTCAAGCAGCTCTCAAAGCTGCAACTTAGGTTGTTCAAATTGAATCTGGTAATTTTAGTGACACGAATGAGAAGGATGAAGAAACCATGATGACGTCAGGATCGAGAAGAGGTCCTAGGAGAATATCTCGAAGGTATGAACAGCCTCGTCTAGTTTCCTATGATTTCCCTGAGCACTATTACCTACCTCAGAACCCACAATACTCTGTTGCTCCACCTCATTATGTTGTCCAGCCACCAAGACATCCCAAAAGGCGAGCACCAGCACCGCAAAATCTCCACCAGCCTCCACAAAATTTTCAAGTGTCCTATAACCCGCATCCAAGACAGGGGTATAGAGGGAAACAAAGGTTGAAAGATAATTTTACACCAATAGGAGAGTCATATGCAAGCTTGTTTGAGAAACTAAATCAATATGATATGATTGCACCTATTCCTCCAAATTATATGGACCCACGTACAAGAAGCTTTGACTATTCTAAAAGGTGTGAATACCATTCCAATGTCCCGTGGCACAATGTTGAAAGCTGTCGGAATTTGAAAAGCGAAATAGAAAGGATGATCTAAGAAAAACTTATTGTGATCCAAGACAGTGACACCCAGAATATCGAGAAGAATCCGTTGCCTGCACATGATGATGCACATGATGATGCACACTTTGTGTGGATGATGCGTGATGACATAGAGTATGAGAATCCTCTCGAAAACTTGTCGACTGAAGTTAATGAGTTTGAAATTGTAGAAGGACCTGTTGATTCAGATGAGCATATTTGTGACTAAATGTTCAAGTTTAGAAATTGAAAAGTCATTCCCTCCTCACTAGGAAGGAATCTTGGTAGCTTGTTTTGATGTTTTTTCTATTATCTGAGTTATTTTAGGGTTGTGATCCAGATTTTATTTGTTTTATTGAGCCGAACCCTTCTATCCCTCTATTTTGTCCATGTGAGTCATGTCTGTTTGTTCTATTGTTATTTTCATTATCTAGGTTATTTTAGGATTGTTACTCGGATTTTAGATTGTTTGTCTTGTTGTTAAACCCTTCCATGCTTTACTCAATGAAATAATGTTTATCCTTTTGTGTCATTCTATGCTTAGTTCTTTTGCCGCTAGTTCTAGTTATATGACATACATGAGGAAATTTTGGCCAGATCTTAGAAAATTGATTTAAGCTTGAATTGGATAACCGAGGAAAAGACATTTTTTAGGATGAATAAAGAGTCGAAACACTTTGGAATTAATCTCGAGTAAAATTCACCTTCAAAATCATTGTGAAGATCGGGTTTGAGGAAGAACCTATTGAAGTTTGGTGGAAAGTTTGATATTAATAGATGGAAAGTGTTCTTCGACCACGACATACCAAGAAGACAGACATGTTCATCAATGCTGTAATCACGAAAGAATAATATGTTTGGCATTCTCGAGGTTGGGATGCCCTTTTTCTGCTATCCAAACACTTTATACCCTTTGTTACCCCTTTTGAGCTTGTGTTATTTTCTTTGACAACCCTCTTTTGGAATCAAGTTTCGAGTTAAAAGTAAAAACAAAAGAAATGAAAAAAATGATTTAAAAAAGTCCATGCCCCCAGAAAATAGAATTTGGGGTAATTTTTTTTGAAAAAAGAAAAAGAAAAAAAGAAGAAGCAGAAAGAGAGATGAATAGTTAGGTTAGATGTTTGAACTACGTTTGACATGATTCCTTTGGAAAAAAAGGATACGTACGCAGCTTTATAAAGTTCGGTCCAACAACAAAAAAGTCCCCAGTATCTTAAACTAGGGCAAAGATTTTATTTCACTTTTGAAAGAGTCGATTCCAAGAGTTGTAAGTCTACAACCCCTCATTTTGAGTCTACTTTGAGCCTTCATGTTGACCCTTCTTTCCAACCCTATCCAAAAACCTTCCAAATAAAGACCTCTCGATATGCCTTCAAGAATGCCAAGAGACGCATGCAATGAGCAGCAGTTGTCACACGACATAAAACACTGTCAAGTTGCTTGCAAAAGAGAAAAAAAAGGAAAGAAAAATAAAGAAGAAAAATAAGAGAGTCTTACTAGTGAAAACCCTCACGGGCACTGTAAGACGACGGTAAGTAGAGATAAATAAATGAGAGATACTTGTTGTGAAAATCCCTCGGGACATCACTAGTCGATTGTGAATCGTGTAGCTGACGCAAGGAATTGGCATGAACAAGCCCGACTTCAAAGGTCATAAAAATGGTAAAAGGGAAGATTGGATTAGTTTGATAAATCAGGACGTTAAGTTCAAAATGCATGTCATGATCATTAAGGCTAGTTACCGCAAAAAGAAAAGATACTCTTCCTTCTGTTCTTCCCGATAGGAGCATTTCTTGTTAATATTGTTTCTTTGCATCATTCTGTCCTTTAATCTAAGTTAGTCTTTGTCAAAAACGAGCAAGAAAAGATTTCAAAATCTACTACCAGCTTTTCAGTTACACAAAGTAAATTTGGTCATCACACTCAGGTGTTACAGTCAAAATGTCTTGAGGATTCACGCAAGGCTTCCCCCCAAAAGACCATTGTCAGCCTACTTGGTTAAAGCAAGCAAAGATAACCTCGAGGTTAATCAGGGATCCTTTGTAGTACCGAACAAGGACTATGAAGTGTGCACATCATGAAAATGGCACTTACCAGTTATGATTCTCTCTGACGGACAAATTGCTCCAAAAGCAAAATCCATTCAAGATATCAGAAAAAGATTATCCAAGAAAAGAAATCTCTTTTTTTAAGATAAGGTTAACTGAGCCACAAAACACAAATGGCACTAGGAGTGAAAAAATTAGGGTGATACAGAAAGTAAAAGTTCCTTGTAAGCAACAACAGAGTCTCCCAGCAGTGCAACCAACTACCAACGCAATCGTTCTTCCAAAGGATGGATGATCACAAAGCCAAGTTTCTAAAGACATCAAGGCCACAAACCGACCACCACTTTCAAAACTGACAAAATTTTTGTTGTTTGAAACAAGAACAAAGCAGTGCAAGGATAGTGGTTAAAAAACAAAAATGTTGTTATTTTTTAATTCCTCCATAAAGTTTAAGAGTTGAAATTTTATCTTTATTCTTTAAGCATTTTTATGGCATCTGCAATGAGTAGCTTTAGCCATTTAATCCTGTTTGATATTTTGAGTTTACTTTCTTGTGAAAATAAGTGATTAAGACTTAGAGCTTAGTAGAGAAAATTGCATCTCAAAAGTTCGAATCTTTACTGCCTTTTTATATGCTTGTGTAAATATGTTATGGCATTCATTGGTAGTTGGAAGTGAATACTTGTCGGATTCACGTGTTTTCTTGAACTGCTTGACAACGTTTTTTTTATCCTCTCCTTTCTTATCATAAATATTTTTAGCTTGTTGTATTTTTGTTTACCCATGGTTGATGAAATATTTATTTGTGTGTTAGATTTCGCCTTTGTCAATCTTAATGAGGATATAATCTTTTGATTGCAAGTTTTGAATGTTTCTTTGGGAATTAATTTCACTTAGAACTCAGAAAGTTCCATCAAGTAACTCCAACAACAGCCAGAATGTTTCTTTTTATAAATAAGATTCATTTTATCTTTTTAATAAAAGCGCTAGGCATATTTTAGGAACAAATGTAACTTTATATTAGTTTCGTCATTTTAATGAATAACAACAATAATAAGAATAATGTTATAAGTAGGTTCAATATTAACTAAGTTTTATACTTTGTTTTTCCACCATTGAGCTACAAATAGGTGTTTTCTTTTACGATAAAGATGAACAATTATTTTTTCATAATCTAACCCCTATAGTAATTTGTCTTAACTAAGATAAATACTTTATGTCTTAACCGATGTCGGGAAGACTCGCTTCGGAATAAAGACATAAATAAAATGACAAGGTCGTAAGGACACGTCTTGTTTCAATTCTTTCAAGTAACTAAAAGTTTATTTAATTAACTTCGAGTAGGCTCCACTTTTTGGTGCGACACACGAGCAAAGGTCGGGGATATTCGTCTTGTTTAGTGTAAGCTAGGGTAAGGCATACTCGTCCTAGTTTGAGATTAATGAAATCATCAACAATAAAGGCAGAAATAAGCAAAACATGAAAACCAAATAAAGCACAGTTTATTTAAAATTAATTTAAAGCAAATGTTGTCAATAAAGCGACCGTGCTAGAACCATGGGACTCGGGGAATGCCTTACACCTTCTCCTCGGTCAACAGAATTCCTTACCCGGACTTTATTTTTGCAGACCAGTAATAAAAGAGTCAAATCTTCCTTGACTAGGGATTCAAATAAAGGTGACTTGGAACGCCCGAAAGTCAATTTTAAGTGGCGACTCTATAAATAAAACAATCTCTACTCAAATTTATCACTTTAATTGGAAAAACTCTTTAACCCACAATCCATACATATATCTCTTTTGGGGGTAAAAAGGGGTGTGACATGCGTTATGGTATTAATCAAATATACACCACACATTAATATTATTAATAATACTAATAATAATAATAATAATAATAATAATAATAATAATAATAATAATAATAATAATAATAATAAGAAGAAGAAGAAGAAGAAGAAGAAGAAGAAGAAGAAGATGATGATGATGATGATGAAATTATTTGGTTCCTAACCATGAACCACTTGTAGAGGAGAATGTAATATGATTTCGTATATAGCCTATATCAAATTGATATAAATAACTTTGTTCTCATAAGCAATAGTTTAACTATTAAGTGGAGGCACTCAATAAATCATTTTGCTAAACCAGCTGTGATGTAAATCAACTTATCAAGATGAATTGTCTTGAATAAAAATGTGAAAATTATGCTCGAAGTTAAATTATTGAGCAAGTTACCTCGCAAACATCAGGTTGCAGGTTAATAATAATCGCACATGTAATCATCTCATACATGCATCTTATGTGGTATACATGGCAGGTGAATATACTTAAATTAACATGGCTAAACCAATTATGCCAACTGGATAAATTATCAATATCGATAAACTTTATGTTTACACCATGATGTGTGCAATTATGATAAACTCCAAGTATATTATGATATAGGTTTTTATATCAATAAGCTTCTACTTTATTGTGGCATTCTTTTATTTGTGTAGTACAACTAAAAAATAAAGCGGGTAAATTTTCACATATATATTACTCCGCTACAAGTTGTAGTAATAGAAGATATTAAATCTTTCCTTTATTTATAGTCTCAACATAACCAACCACTTTCACGAACACCTTATAAACTTAATAAGTTTCTTTGAGACTTACTATGACACAATACCTTATTGATAATCAATTTATTTCTCCAAAATAGTATAATTGGCTTTTCCAAAGCTCTCAATTAATTCTGTACTACTACATATTCATCAACATCCATATGGTAACTATATCTTTCAAAGAGAAAGTTATACCAAATGGTCAAAATCATTATAGGCAAGATATGTTGCGTCTATTACTTTTTCCCTGTAATAATCATATTGCCATAATATTTTGGCATAATCACAATAGGTACGTGATCAATGATCATTCATGTCATAGTTCTTATTTCATCTCAAACCTCTTTCTAGAGGTGAGTATGGTATATTTACTACCACTAGCACGTTCATATTCTTTCAAGAATGAATATGTATTCGTAAATCACATGTTGTCACATTCACATCATGAATGAACCATAATCATCTATATGTGTTTTATAAAATCTCATGTCAAATCGATGACAAACATTACTTTCACAGAGTGAAGAATTATTTTGAGAATCCTTTTTATTCTCATGATCACAATGATGAGGATTATAACTTCGTCTATTGCCTCGTCCACATCCATTGATACCTAATAATTTTATCTTCTTTCAGACTTATCACATACTGCCATCATATTCCCTTAAGGGAATGAGAATGAAGCAAAGTCAATGGGACGAGTTTCACTTCTTGTACTCATAATCATACATGAATTTGATCATGGCAAAACATAAAAATTTTACCACTTCGGATGGTTATAACTTCTTACAAACTCTATTAGAGTTGTAATCAGATTTATTATTTTTGCTTGTATTTAAAGTTAAATTATAGAATTTCAAGAATTTAAAAGAGACAAATAAAGTACTTACCTTAGATTCAGAATTTATTGCCGAAAGAAGTTCATGGAACAGTTGACAATCATTATGTTCAATTATGTACTAGTTGGGCACCATGCACGTATCCCAATTCCTCTACTCATTTGGTTAGAGTCTCGCGCTGATAACGTGTTATAAAACAATAAAAGAAGAAGAAGAAGAGTATTGCAGAGAAAAGTAGAGAGAATTCTTATTGATCAGGGATGATTTACAATGGAATAAAACCTCTCTATTTATAGGAAAAAAGTGACTTAGCCACTAAGTAACAAACCCTAAAATCTCTCTAAAATATAGACATTCATCTTAAATACAATTTTATTTATAACAAGTAAGAAATAGTTTATATTTAGCTAATTAATTTGAAAAGTATTTGTGAGCAGCAATTAATATTTAGCCAAACTTTTAAAAAGTGTTCTAAGCTTATGTTTTCAAAAGTATTTTTCAAAAAGGTGTTAATACGTGCAGAGGAGAAGCCTAGATGCCCCGGTTAAGAGATGTGAGCAGTTGGCTTTGGCAAGTACGAGAAGAGGTAGAGGGCGGCCTAAGAAGTATTGGGTCGAGGTGATCAGACAGGACTTGGCGCGACTCCAGATTTCTCTGAGCCGAGGGTCTCTCAGAAACAGCCTCTCTACCACCTCCGAGGTAGGGGTAAGGTCTACGTACACTCTACCCTCCCCAAACCTTACTGGTGGGATTTTACTGGGCTGCTATCGTGGTTGTTGTGCTTTTGGGAAAAATTTATTTTTTCCTGGTTTTCAAAAATTATTTCTACTTCTACTTAAAAATATATATTTTTCCTTCTAAAGCTTGGCGAAACACCTTATTTTTAGGGAGAGATACTTTTAGCCAAAAAAATAAGTTTTAATCAAACAATCTATTATTCTGCTATGCACGTTCTGCCCCCCACAGAAAGGTTCTCATATTATACTGCCTTTTTATAAATAAATAAATAATTAAAAAAAAACAGAGCACAAGGGGGAAAATGTAAGAAGGAAAAATAAAAAATAATTTATGACCATCGACGTGGCTTATTAGCAGTAGTAGTTTGAGTCAGTCCAAATAAAAGGCCTAAATGTACAACTAGGTTCACTCGGAAGGTAGAGGCTAGAGCTGTCAACCTGTCCAGAAGTACAAAGAGAGATATAGAGACAGACTTTAATCATATTCCTTGTATGACAGCTCAATTATAATTCATCTAAAGTCAACGTTATCTATTGTCAATGGAAATTTAAATTTAATTACACCAATGTTTACATCGTACTAGATTAAAACTTAGGTGTTTGGGTAATATTTGATTTACGTTTGGAAAATTAAAAAAGAAAAAGGACAGCAGGTGTACCAAATATTCAATATTTATGCGGTGATCGGGAAAGTTCCGCACCTCATGAGGTACGATATAGCCAGCCTACTCATACGCAAGTATTAATGGCTGTTTTTACGGCTCGAATACGTAACTATAGATCACACGGATATAACTTTATAAGTTTAAAAATATTAATGTTAAAAAAGTAATATTTATATTTAAGTAAAAGAGAGCATTTGCAGGTTTAATTTGTACGTCTTATTTGAAATATTTTGAATTTTTTTTAATATTTTGACAAGTATTTACATGTATCGAAGTTTACAACTACTGAATATTATGGCTAACTGAGATTAATATAATCTACAGCTATATAAGCATAGGAGTAGATAAATTTAGTTACAAAGTCCATTGCCACTTTATTTTCTTGAATGCCGGCATGTTACTTAATTTTACCTAGAAAATGTAACTTTTTTACTTAAAAACTTTTAATTTTAAGTTTTTTTTGTTTATTTTTATTAAATAAATTTATAATTATATAAATATTTATTATTTATTTTAAACTTCAAATTATAAAAATAATATTTTTAAAAAAAAATTTCATATCAAATCAAATATTATCACATAAATTGAATTTGAAGCAAAACTTGTTAGCTAATGGAGAAAAACACCCGCACCACCCCTTCATCACTCTCATCAATATATTCTGTATACTATTGTAATATCTGTATAGCTGTTTAGAACCTACTTAACAAACAAAATATAATAATTAATGTTGTACCTATATTAGTTGATTTTTTTATTAAAAAACAAAAACAAAAACAAAAACAAATACAGTACTAGTTGGGGTATTCTATTTTCTTGTTCGTGAATTGACCAGTGACGGTCCTTTTTGTTGTAACCAAAATAATCAACAAACAAATGATTCTATTTAGGTTGTAGATTAGCCGTTGAGCTCTCCTTTTCTTCTGAAAAAAATTGCTAGGTATCTTGGTGCTTGTTGTTGGGTCGTTAGTTTTCTTGATTTTTTTTTACTTCACTTGAAGCAATCCACCTATTCTTAAATATCTCTTCTTTCAAACTGTAATGGGCTTCATTTCTTCATCTGGGTTTATCAAGAATTGCTTAAAGGGCAATAATTGGAATTGATCTTGAAATGGGTGCCACAAAAAATTTGATCTTTTTAAGAATTCTGTTCTATTATTGGTTCTTCTTTGGAGGGTTTTGCTCAGTAAAGGGACTCAGGCCTCTTAGAGAAAGGTCTCGTTCGTGGAGCGATGAGGTTAGTAACTGGTACTTGTTTTGTATTTGTTGTCTTAGGATAATTTCAATAAAAATGGAAACTTTACTCAATTTATGAAGTCAAAAGTTTGGTGTTTGCTTTAATAGAAGAACTTTTAACCCTATGATTGTACTATGAAGTACTTAAGTTACATGATTGTTCCTGTTTATCATGTATGTTTTTGACTTCTCTTGACTGATATTTATATAGTTATGGAAATTGATGTTCTCAGCTCTGTTGGAGCAAAGAAAAAAGAAGAAAGTGATTTTAGCTTTCCCGTGTGTTGCCTGAAACGAGAGCGTTCTTGTGGTGTTTGATGCATTTGACTTGTGCGATTCGGAAATTTCAATTGAATTTGAGAAAAAAGTTTTAATTTTTGGTGTTTGTGGTGGGTTTATGATAAATGTGATCTGGTCACATGTTTAGAGCCTAGCTTAGCTTGAAGTCAAAGGGGTTCCTGGTGAGCTGATTGATAGGAAAGAGAGAGTAGAGACTCCGGTCAGGTTTTACAGGCATGCAGTGTTTGCTTTAGTTTGCATAATATCATAATGGTCTGCATATACCCGGGATGTAACTGATATAATGTGGTTTAAGTTCAAAGCTTCAATTTATTGAGGTAACTAATGAAAGTAAAGGATATTTACAGTTGATCTACTTTGATCCAAGCTCAGCAGGCATCACGGGTCATGGCACTTCTGCAGCCAAGATACGGATCAAAATTGATGGAAAAATTAACGATGAAGAAATGACGGGAAAATTAAAAAGGAAAAAGATGGTGGTGCCACATCCTGTGATATTAATAGAAGGTCATTTCGGTGTATTGGAAGTCAAAATAAATATTGTCATGGGTTATCTATCTTTAGAATGATCATTTGGAGCTAATTTTACTCTTTTTTTCCCGGATAAGTCTAATTTTACCAGACTTTTTGACTTATACGTGATAGGGCGGCACCATTTCCAGAAATCCATGATCTATAGGTTGCAAGCTAGACTCTTGAATCTGTGTCACAGTATTGGACCTAGGAGTCTTACAGCAATTGGAGTTGGAAATTGAGTATTCTTGCCAAAAAACATAATAATAGGAGGTGAAATGAGAAAGGACAAAAGATCTCCTGTCTGATTGTTACATTAGTTTGGTGCATATATCTAATGGTTGTTATGTTTCAAAGAATATAACAATAGTCACTTCTTTTACTGCATGTCATGCATAGAAGGGGGTATGGACACTATGGATATAACATGTCTAGATGCAGCCAAGGTGCCTAAAAATTGGCTGGTGATAGGAACTCAATATGGAAAACTTGCACCATGTGAGTCTTTCTAAAGTAAGCCATATCCATTAGGTTAATGTATGAAGAATTTCACAAGTATAGGATTTATTTGGAATCTGTAATGCTTTTCCAGCACTGAATACCATGAATTTTTTTCCCAAAGGCTCTTTCTAATACCTAGCAGATTTTACGTCTGGTGGCCGGAGTTACCAATGTTGGTGCAAGGTATCAGGTATCCTAGGAAGAGTTGAGGTGCGCACAAGTTGGCTCGGACACCAACATTATAAGAAAAGGTTCTCTTTAAAAGCAACAACCGCTTGTTGAAGATCTTCCTAGGACTCTTACTATTTACTTGTCAAAAGTTCAAAAACACCGTTACCAATGCTTTCAACTTTAAAGCTCTCGCAAATGCTATTTGGGAGATGTTTGCTGTTATTTGGATACCATACACTCTCCAAGAAAGCCTAGTTTGTCCAACCCTTGATGAAACCAGGTCCGGCATTGTATCCATGTTAAGACTACGCCGAGATTCGAGGAGACAAAAGTTATACGAGCTAAACAATGAACATGGAACAATTTGCTCTCAGTATATATTTTATAAGTGATTAACTTTCTTCTATGGGACCGTGTCTAAATAATTGGAGAACATCAAGGAACAACTATACTATGGAGTTTATAAAATGATTTCCTCTCCCATCCCCCACCCCTTCCTCTACTAGATAAAAGAAAAGAATGTCTTGACCTCTCAGTGAAGGATCGAATGACCTGATCTATTTGTCAGAGTTATGAAGTTAGTTCAACTCTTTTGGTAAGACTGGATGTAAGATAGAGTGGAAAAATACGAATTGACGTTTTTAGCTGGTTATATTTAGCTTCTCTTACTATATAGGAACAATGAGAAAATCCTATTTCAATATAGGATAATTGGATCTCATTTACAAATTATGCATATTGAAGCCTGGAGAGGATGTCTGTTCATGCATAGGTAACATGAGGGTTCATGACATTACTACGAAAACTGATTGGGGCCATAGTGACCTAGGGTTTCTGTTCAATGCAAAGATTTTATAAACAGGATGTGTATAGGTGCACATCACAAGTTCGAAACCTGGATGCTGAACCAAATCTGGTTTCTAAATGGAGAAGGGTAGAGACAACATATTTCTCGGTCATCAAAATTTTTAATTTAAGAAAAAAACTATGGCCATAGTGTCCCTGCTTGTATTTCCTGCCTAATCTTTACTCACATTCTTGTTTTTGGTAGCAGTGGCTATTTGCTAAGAAGGATGACAGTGAATTGGGGCCATTTTCTGCTTGGAATATAACAGGAACATACAGAGGTTTGTAAACTGTGAACTTGCTTTCTGGCGCATGCTCATGTTACATTTGAGTTTGGGAGAATATTCTCCCTATGCTCTTTCTTTACTTATCCTGATGAGTAGTGTCTTGTGAAGATAGTGAAAGTACCTAATTTCTCTTGTCAAACAGAATAGGCTAAGAAGTTAAAAGTGATGCTATTGATTGAGCAGAACTCATCTCAAAGAAAATGAAGGAAGATAATCATTCTTCCTTCAGTAAATGAACTTCCCTTGCTACTACCGTCTTGAATCTAACAATATTTTCTTCTGAAATTTGAGCTGCAGGATCTTGGAGGTTCCTAGATTCGAAGAATAGCTCTTCTCGATTTCCTGATTTTCAGAAGTCCAATGGAAACTCTGTCCTGGAATTGATTAGTGCCCCAACAAAAATAACTGGTGTACATTATGTTCAGGTAGTCCTGCCATCATAAATACCAGTCTCTTTACAAAATATTGTGTTAACCCGGTGTCATTTTTCACAAAATTACTTGTCTCCTGTATCAAAAAGAAAGAAAAGTGAAAAAATGTATTGTATCTCTGTAGTTGCAATCAGATGATGGTTACTGGACTATAACGTGTCACTAAAAGGAAATAAATAGTTACTTGACTGAATTGGATGAAGTACGACACCTTCATTTGTCTTTTTATCTCAGAAAAGAAAGTCTTGTACAAGGAATTGCATGACATGATTGTTTATGTTGCATATTTTCTTGTCTGACAAAGAATGGGGCGTCCAAGCATAATGTGTCATTGATGCTGTAATAGCTTTGAAGTGTCTACTCCATGTTAGTCTGGGTTTTGGGAATAACTGAAAATTCCCTTTTTAGAAGATTGCTTGTATCATGATTTTCCTAGAGCCTATGTCATGTACCCCAAATTGCAATCTTGTACTTCCATTGGATATTAGATTTCAGGAGAACATATTATTTATTTAACATCCCTACTAAAATTACAAGCGGTGCATCTTCCATTTTTATAATGCTACTGTTCATGGTCTTTAGTTGTGGTGTTTTTATGATGATATTTTTCTAACGCTGTTCGGTTGCCCTAGCATTCTGGTACTGTGTACCCTTCGAACATGCTGTTTTCTGAAGTCTAAAACTATAGTTTTGTTTGGCACTTGCGAATTTGTAAAGCATGGAATTGGCTTATGTTGTAAACTCAGTAATCAGAACCTGGTAGTGAATAGTCTGATGTGCTTATGTCTTGTTGCTATTTTTTGGGATGTATTATGTTTCCTTTGATGAACCTTCAAGAATCTCTGTTATAGTGCTTGAAAAGTCAAGTAACAGTGAGCTGAATATACTTTTTATGATTACTTATTTCATTGACATTATCTTCCTATAATTTAATGTTGCCGACAACAGGGTGTTATAATTTTCCATGATGTTTTTGACAATGAACATGGGGGTGCTCAAATTAGAGTAGAAGGTGTATATGTATGGCCATTCAGACAACTTCGGATGGTAGCTTACAGGTACTAATTTTGTTAGTTGGCTGAAAGGAAATTCTCTAAATATGTTCAGCCACCTATCTTGCTCCATGGAACAAATTGACGTAGGAAGGTCCTTATATTTATAGTAGAAAAACTGAAAGTACACTTAACTAATTAATTTAAAGATATAGTCACTTTCTTATTGAAAGATAACAATCTGAAAATGTCCTTATGAAGCTCATGACAGTTTATCTCACATAGGATAATAGATGATTACAACTTGGATTTGTGACGGTTGAGTTTGCTTATATTAGTTTATGGATAGGCATAAAAGATAAAAGGTTCTCTTATTAGGTTTTAAGCATGGTGAAGGATTTAGGCCTCAAGTAGGCTTTATGAAGTATTGTCAAGAAAGATGCTAGAAATTGTATATCCTAAGAATATTTATGTAAAGGGAAGTAAAGGAAAAGGAATATAATTCTCTTTTTTAACTGTTTCTTAACAAAGTAAACCCTAATTGCTTCAGTCTTCTCAATTCACATAACAAGCCTGGAGATACTATTTGGAATGCTTCATTAACTAACATTTATGCTTCTTTTGCAGTGGCAAAGAGGGTGAGCTTGGGCAGGAAGACGATTATCTGTTATCAAATCCATATCATTTGGTATTAATCATGACCATATTTTATGTCTTTGAGATGAAATTTTAAATAGTAGCTTTGACAGACAAACTTATGACGTCTGCACTTGTGAGTTTTACCCATGCTAACCAATTGTTGTACTTTAAATTTCTCCTTTATCATTATGTATGTTCCTTTATATTTGAAGCTTGTAAGTTGTAATGCTTTGGCACCTGACAATTTGACTGTTTGCAGCCATAAGTGACATGCTTTGCTTGTATATAATATTGAGGCAATGGGATACAAATTCAAAATTTTATTGTGTTTAACTGTTTATGAAACATTTTGTCATTTATTTACTTAAAAAAATGAAACTACTCATTTTATGAAAACTTTCCTTCTTAAAGTGGTGGTTCATAGAGGGAGCTTCTTGTATTATTCACATATCCCCTCCCAAATAGTTTACCTTTACCTCTATATGTTGTTTTTTTAGCTCGTGAATTATATAAAAAAATTGATTTACATCCCATCCAAGTGAATTCTAATCAAATATTGAGTGTCATCAAAAATTTATGAAATGACAATTTCTTTCTTCATCTTACCTTTCCTGGACAGCTTGGACTTTTCTCATCTCAGGTCTTCCAGGAGTCTCCACGAGATAAGATTTGGAAAAGGAAACATTGTAATTAGCTTTCTCAACCTTGATCCTATTTAATTTTTAAAAAACTCTCTATAACTATGTATATCTCTGTTTGTGCAGCACCTATTTATGAAATGGAGAAACATTGTAATGTTGAAATTGCAGCACAAATTTCTCGTGTGTCATCTTCCACTACTGGTACTTGATTTATCTTGATTACCTTCCTCATTACCCAATTTCTCCCTGTAGTTTGAGCAAGTACCAGGAAGCAGTTGATTTATCTCGAATAGCTTGTCATTTCCAGATGGAGATCGTGATCATTATCATCTAGAAGGATTGATGGAGAGCCCTTCAGTGGATGATGATGGTGACTGTTTCTCACCCATGCTATTAAATGCTACATCTGTCAATATAGAGGTCTACTACAACAAAGCAGTTAACTATACATTGATGGTCACCTTTGTATCCTACAAGAATTGTTATTTCATTGATATTATTTTTTGTATAAACTGCATTTGGGTGGATTCCTTAACTTATGGAAACCCTAGGTATCTTTTCTTCAAGTGCTCCTGCTCATTCGGCAAATGGAATATAGCAACACTCAATCAGTAAGACTACCACTTTCTGTTACATCCAATGATACAAGTCTTTATTTATTTATTTATTTATATTTCAGTGTGTTAAATCAAATGAATGATGTCTGATGTTCCTTTTCTAGGGAGCTTCCAAAGTTTCACTTCTGATGATCGGACAACAGGGAATAATTGATTCTTATCTTTGTCTTCTACATCTGACTGCAGGCATACTTGTTGGTAAGTTAGATGGATAGCTGGTATCTAGGTCACTGTAACCAGCACGTTTAGCTGGTTTATTATCTAAAAATTGTAGAGTGGTGGTAACAATGACGTGACCCTCTTAAGATAAACACTTCCTAGTTAGTAACTTGTTAACAAGTCATTACTATGTCATGCTTTTGCCTTCCTGTTACCCACTCTTAGAAGTTTGTATGGCTACTTCAAGTGAATTTGTGTTCATTACTTCTTATAGACTCTTGTTGAAGATTTTCTCTGAGAAACTAATGTTGTTTCTAACTGCAATTCTGCACTCTGCTAATTTTTCGCTCTTTTACAGAATCCCTGTTCAATGCTTTTGCAACTGCTGCATTTTTCAAGTTTGTTGTGTTCTCAATATTTGAGATGAGATATCTTCTCGCTATATGGAAAGCAAATAGACATATGAGTAGTGGAGAGGGTTGGGAAGCAATGAGGCGTGAGCTATCAGTTCTGTACAGCCGTTTCTGTAAGTATCCCTTCCTGAAATGTGGACATGTGCATAAACAGTTAACTGAGTCACCAACTATATATGCCTGTAACTTTAATTTGTCAAGCTGCAAGGTATGAATTCTACTGATAGGGGAAATTAGATGTTGAAGAGTATATAACACATTTGGATTTATCTGGGAAATCTTTCTTTGATATAATCCTACCTGCGTTCATATAGTTCAATTCGTGAACTATTCCTGGTTCTATTCCATTTCTCTACCTAGTGAAGAAGGGTGATTTGCAATGATTTGTCCAATACACACTAGGCTTCAAAATTTGGTGACTTGTGATCTGACATAACAGGTTTAAGAAAACGAGCCGGTGTCTAGGGTGAAAATATAAGGAGTGAATGAACTTCACCATTCAACATGGTTCAAGGTTTGCTTCAGATGGGTGCCATGGGCCTAACGAATTGAAATTTTGTCCCAAAAAAAATGCAAATCTCTCCTAGGGCAGAAGCTTTATGTGGAAAATCTCAAGAGAAAGAAGTCATGCAAATTTGGTAGAGAAACACTAAAGCAATTTCATTAGGCCTTTTCTCCACCCCGCCCCATGTCTCTTAGCTTGATCTGCTTCAACTGTCATGGACAACACACTCATTTCTCTATCTTTACAACAACAACAACAACAACAACAACAAACCCAGTGATTTTCCAAAAGTGGGGTCTGGGGGAGGATAAGATGTACGCAACCTTACCCGTACCCTAGAAGGGCAGAGAGGCTGTTTCCGATACACCCTCTGCTAGAGAACGAATGAAAAAAGTAATGGCAACAAGTAGGAATAACAACAAGATAAAATTAAGACCGAAGCCTAGAAAGAAGTTAAACTCTAGGTAGTAATAGCAATCTATGAATAAAAGGATATCATTTCTCAATCATTATTTTCCAAAATTGTTTTGCAGATGGGATCCTTTTAGGTGGCATTTTGGTCATGTACGAGTTCCATAAGTTTCTGCGGCCTCTCCTTCTCCTTTTACACTCTTTTTGGATACCTCAAGTTGTAACTAATGTTATTCGTGACTCGAGAAAACCATTGCATCCTCATTACATCTTGGGAATGACTATAACTCGGTTAGCAATCCCACTATATGTCTTTGGTTGTCCTCACAATTTTATGCGGATAGAGCCCGACAAAAATTGGTGCATCTGCTTGGGAATTTTCATGGCATTCCAAGCATCAGTTCTTCTTTTGCAGCACTATCTTGGATCTCGGTGCTTCATTCCTCGTCAGGTATTATGCTGCTCTACTTGTTGATTTTCGAAAGGATTATGCTAGTAGAAGTAAGAAAACAACTGAGAAGAATAAGTTTTGCAATGACCGATCTTTTTATGAAGTATAGAAAAGTAGATGCTCTAGACAAAAAAATGATTCTTAGGATAAAGCATCAATCATATGTTGAGTTTTGCAGTGACCTATCTTACGTAAGCTCTTGCAGATTTTACCGGAGAAGTATAGCTATTATAGAAGGTTTAACCAGGATGCAGCTCGTGTCTCTGACTGTGTCATTTGCATGACTGCTATTGATCTTACTCAACGTGTAAATCATTGGATGGTAATGCAACTTGTATTGAACTTTTCTCGCTATAATTTAGGATTCCTGTCAAATATGGTAAAGAAAATCCATATGGTTATAATGCACCAATTGATTTACAGGTGACGCCTTGTGATCATTTCTTTCATTCCGGTTGTTTACAAAGATGGATGGACATAAAGATGGAGTGCCCAACATGCCGACGTCCTCTTCCTCCTGCCTGAATAGATTTATTCCTATTGATTTGGAACAACTGATATCACCAACCTGTCAAATGAGGTAAAGTGGCTATGCATGTATATATGTTTAAACCATCGGTAACATTCTTTCCTCTGGAACTCTTCGGGCGATATTACCTTACAAAATATGCAGAAATTCAGTGTAGCAATGAGTTTTAAAAAAATTAAAATAAATTGTCTGCCTTAACGCATGATGTTGTGATTACTTCCCTCAAAAGATAGAAACATTCCTTCTTCCCCGTGATCCTGAAGGAAATGTGTAATGTGACTGAGCTTTTGTGCTTTCTTTCAGGTTGGTGGAGGATTGCATCGGAGCATTCTTGAATAGTCCTCAGTAGGTTTTAAAATTTTAACACAGATTCACCAGATTGCCTTGTGCAGTTCTTGTAATGTATATTATGGTCAATGTAGTTCTTGTTCAAGGTGATAATATTTCTAGATTCTTTTCTTGTATCCCATTACACCAGCTTTTGTTTGAGATATAGGTTGGGAAAACAAGTTGTAAATTCCATGTTGGGAAATGTAGCCTTTGATCAACACCTTTCAATAGGTGAATTACAGGTAGATAGGAATCATGATTTTTATAGGAACTAGATGTGTATAGTCTGCAGATTTTGTTGTACTCAATACTATGGGTTCTCGTACAGAATTTGTTTTAATTGTCTAATAAGAGATGGAATTGGAATCATTGTTATACTGGTTTTCAAATTTTGACTCGTCTGAGATTATGATCAAGATTTCCAAGTCTGAGAATCATTTTTTGGGACAATACAAATAAGTAGCATCACAGTTAAACTACCAACATATAGGAAACTTCATCACACCATATTTACAGATTTAATATTGACATTATTCCGTTAAATTAGATCAAACACTTCTTTTCCTTTTTTCACATTAGCTACTAAATTTGAAAATAAAATAAAATAAAACTCGAAAGCTAGTATCAAGTCACATTATCAGCAGAACCAACTCAATACCAAAAATCAAGTGCCACAATGAAGTGCAAAACAGTCTATGGGATGCTCAGCCACAGGGTCACATTCCTTCTTGTTTCTCTGAAGAGGTTTTTCTGGCAAACAGTTCCGACGATCATCGTACACTATACCCTTTGATGTCAAGTTGCTGCAAATTCCTTGCTCCTCACAAAAATAGTTATAAGAGAAAGTGAAGTTTGATAGTTTAGGCAAGACACATATTCCTTCTGGCACAATTCCATTCATCATGTTATGTGCTAAATTTAGTAGCTCCAAGTGAGCTAATCCAGCAATACTATAAGGTATTGGCCCTACTAACTTATTATTACTCACATCTAGCACTTTTAACTTGTACAAGAATCCAACTTCAGGAGGTAAACACCCTGATAAGCTTGTATTTATGAGGAGGAGTTCTTCCAAAGTGTTTGCAAAGTTGGCTATGCTAGGTGGTAAGCATCCTCCAAAATAATTATTGGCAAAAACAACAACAGAAGCTGTGCTTGATCCTAGATTTGAAGGGATCATAGAAGTTAAACGATTATTGTTAACGAAAATAGCATCGAGATCCTTGCTAAAAAGTTGAGAAGGCAATGGTCCTTCAAACTCATTGAAGCGAAGATCAAGATATTTTAAGGAAGGAAGAGAGAGCACGAGAGTTGGGAAAGGTCCTACGAATCTGTTGTTACTGAGATCAAGCTCATGCAAGAGAGTAAGATTGGACAAAGAGAGTGGAAGGATTCCACAAAAGCGATTGCTGTTTAGGTGCAGCAATGCTAAGTCATTTAGAAGGCCGAGTTCTTCAGATAGGAAACCAGCTATATCAGCATGGTTCAGATCAATACCAGCAACAACTTGAATTTTAGTGTCATTTGGGAATGGCGCGCAATAAATGCCAGTGTAGTTGCAGACTGAAGGGCCAATCCAATTGGCAGTCATGTTGTTTGGATCAGAGTAGATAACGCGTTTCCAAGCTTGGAGAGCAATGTAAGCTTTTTGCAGCCTGGTGTTTTTTATGGCCTTAATGGAGGAGGAATAGCTTTTTTTTTGGTGGTGAAGGGCAGTCTGATGACCATGTTTGGCTGCTGAGTTATTGAACATATTGGAGGTGAGACTTAGAAGAAAGAGAACAAAGGCAGTAGTAGGAAAGGAAAATGAAGCCATCTTTTGTTAAGGACTGGCAATGGAAGTAAACAACAGCCTCTCTTGGTTTTTGTAAGGTGTGATATCCTTTCTTTTTCAGTTTTAAATCCTCCGGTTAATGATGTAGTCACTACCTTCTGTTAGGATTACTGCACTTGACAACAACCGAATTAACAGCAACCTAACAACTGTCAGAAATAGCTGCCAACGTAACTATGTTTTTATGATGTACCATGTTTTCACACCCTTATCAGATGGTTTATACGAAATTTCTTGGATTCTAGATCCTGCAGACTCTACAATAAGACACGAAAATTCGATGTGTTGAATGATCATGCTATTTGTAGACAAAGTAGGGTTAGAAGATGTGAACGATATAGACTTCCCTCCTTACAGGTAGCTTTCTCAGTTGTTTGAAGTGGGATTGGATAGGAACACAATAGAGTTAAGGGCAGACAGGATCTTAACTTGAATTTGAAGCGATGAACTTTATGTTTCTCTTAGATGAACAAATGAGCTTTTGCCAAGGCATAACCGGGACAACGATGTTTATATTGTCTTGTTGAATGATGGTTATAGGCTTATTATTGCTACACACACAAGTTCAGTAAGGAAATAAGAAAAATATCGTAGATAAGATGTATAATGGATTATATCACTCCTAGGATAGCCAAGATCTTATGGCTCAATTCCCGTACAATGCTTATAAAAGTTTTCGACGAAAACAAAAAGATTACGAAGTTGTGATATTTGTGTTGAAACTTGAAACAACACCAGAGAGAGAGAGAGAGAATAGAGAAACAACAATTGTTCTCCTTATCTTGTCAAAACTTGCTAAAGAGATGAAGCTTCATTTGCATGCCAACTACAATCAAACTCGGCAAATCGTCTGCGTTTTCCTTGCTTCCCCTTGTGATCTCCGTCATAATTTTAATGAATTCAACAAGATTAAAGAAACTAATTTCAGTATGCGCTGTCGTTTAACAAGCACGTCTCCATATCTTATTTAGGCTACGTATGCACTTGGGGTGGCGATCCAGTCTTATGACTATTACAGCTAATAGCAGTAAAATATCCCAATACCTCACTTCCTTCTCTTGGCGAATCTGTTTACAATATGAGCTCTTGCTATGAAATAGCAGAAAGTAAAACTGTACATCAATTTCCGCATAATAGACAACTATAAACATACAGCAGTTTCAAGAGTTTCATAGCAACAAGGAAAAGAACTTCAAGGAAATTACAGTTCCTGCATAAACTTTCAAGAGAATCCAAACCAATGTGACATTGTTCTAGAAAATTATTTGAAAGCACTGAGACAAACAAGGAAATATACACAACCTAAGGACAATCATTTCGTCATCATCACCATATTAAATCAGCCACCGCCACCAGATCCATATTTCTTTCCAAACATAATGAGCTGCAGCTTATCGTACCCAGCTAGAACACCTGCACCAGCAACAGCACGTAGAATATTTGCTCCAGCACCTTTGAAAAGTGATTTAGTGCCTTCATTCTTAACAATCTGCGTAAATGCATCCATTGAGCCCTTGTACTTGACTGCTTCTCCAGAAGTCATCATCATTCTTCTACGAACCGTATCAATTGGATAAGAAGCCAAACCAGCACCAATAGTGATACCCCAACCCAACAAGAAACTAGCGAAAAAGCTATCCTGTAAACACCGAAAAATTGCAGTAGTATTAACACCGGCCACTTTGTGGAAACAGAAACAAAAGGTAATAGCAATGAGATGGCAAATCCATCCTTCAGTTCTCTATGTTGATGGTATGACCCAACAGATGAGGACTGATGACACATAATTCATACACATGCAGTCAAATGGTTAATTCATGAGTAATCTGAGTCCAATAACTAAACTTGACAGATATGTACCCATATCTTAAACAATAACTTATACCTATAGGTAATATACCACTGACAAAATGGAGTGAAATGGTTTTTTGTTTTTCCCCATCAAAGGACAAAAGAATCCAGCATATGGATAAGAGTGCTTAAAATATGACTTTATAAAGTAAAGAGGACGTTGAACCAGATTTCTGATACCTGCAAGTCACCAACTAGAACAACTGGTTTAAGTGAATCATACATCCCAAAGTACAGACCGCGGTAAACAATGATTCCCACACATGAGATGGTGAATCCACGATAAAGTCCACCAATACCATCTGATTTGAGAGTTTTCCTGTAAACGTCAACCAGACCATTAAACTGCCTCTCACCACCCTTTTTCGCAGACTTATTATCATTGGCAAGACGTGTTCTTGCATAATCCAAGGAATACACAAACAAAAGGGATGAGGCACCAGCAGCACCACCAGATGCCAAGTTTCCTGCAAACCACTTCCAATAGCCATCCCTGTCTTTTTTGAAATTAAACAGTCTCTTAAAGTAATCTTTAAAAGCGAAATTCAAGGCCTGCAAAAGACAAATTCAGGAATTAATAATTCTGAAGGACAAAAGATGCTGCAGTAGTGGCCATAAATACTACTCAAATGTATCTGTGCTACTTTAAAGTCCTCTTCTGTTTTCCTTATTTGGCAATGCACATCACTAGAGAGATTTATAAAGTTTAACAATATTACAATAAAGCAAAATGTACCTATTCAAATAATTCAGCAATTAATTATCCCTAAGGATATAAGCTGATGTACTGAAGGCCACCAAATTGTTTAAACTACTCAAATGTAACCGATGATACTCCCAAATCCTCCTCTTTATAGCTCCTTTGACAATGCACCTCACTTCACTAGAGAGATTCATAAAGTTTCACCATCATTATAACAAATAAACCAAAGTATTTTATAAATGATGGAAAAATGTATTCATATCCAGGGGTCATCCTGGAGGACATGAAATGATGTACCAGCGACCATAAAAATGGTTAAGATACCTAAATGCACAGACACTAGAGGCTGAGATAACGCACATCCTTAGAGAGATGATGACGTCTCAAAGTCATTACAACAAGAACAGTAAAAGCTTCAAAGTAATGATGGCAAAACTAATTCAAATATTATATATTCTGTTGTAGTAATACCTTTGTAACTGTCTCCTAGGTAAGTAACAACAATCTTTGGACTAAAAGCGATCAAAAAGCAGAAGAGTGCCTCAGCTAAGTGTGACGAAAAAGTTTAAGTAGCTAGCGCAATTATAGACAGAATGAATAGGGATCAAACAACACAAAGTTAGGACTGCCAACCTGAGTCGGGAAGTATCTGATGACATTTGCAGTATTGCCTCTCCAAAGAGCAACGACGCCTTCATCCTTAATAGTTCTGCCAAAGCAGTCCGTAATCCCTTTGTAAGGTTCAGAAAGTCTACCCGCTTTTATCATCTCATCCTGATTCTGAATCAAGAGCTTGACTCTCTCGATTGGAGCTGCAGCGGTCTTAGACACTGCAGCAGAAACCCCTCCCATGAGAAAATCCACGACAAAACTGTTAGCTTTCTTCACTTCAGATGGGGCCTGTATGAGAATAGGATTGCGCAATGACTGGACTTCCAGGATATTGGCTTGGCAACTCGACATGAAAGAACCCCGTATAACTTCATTGACATAACCACCAGTCATGTTGTGTGAACCAGCATGCTTAGAATTTGTGTGGGGAGATATTAGAGAGAAGAGGTGCAAATGCCCATGTATTTTCTGAATTACAGATGGGCGCGGTGACCCGTCCCCCATGTTTGTAAATCAATACTATGACCTGCACAGAAAGCAATAATAACTGAAGCATTTCCCTAAAGTACAAGCAAGAGGAGAACAGAAGCTTCCAACAAGGATCAAGCACAATAATTAAGCAACAATGTCTAAATTTCAGTTCAAGTAGCGCAAATAGTTCAAAAATTGGAACCCAGAAATTTAATGACTAAGCAGTCAAACCCTACCAATAAAAGCACATCCGCACGAACATGAGACAAAGTAGGAAATCTAAGCAAACACAATAGAATACTTACCAAACAATTCAATACGAGCAAAGTTAGAAACAACTATTTGACAATTGCTCTTTATTTACAGGAATCAACAAATAAATTAGGTAATGAAAGAAAAATGTTTTGGATCAGAAAAACAAAGCACTATTCCAAGACAAGTAGAAGCTAAACATGTAAATTACATACAATTACTAATATATTTATCAATATTATCAAAAGATATTTTTCAAAGTTCAAACACAAATCACAAGTATAAAACATCAAAACTAGGCACAGAAAAAGGAAATAAGCAATGATCTCAACTATTCTCGACCAAACTATAATTCAGTCCGGTAACACATGGAGTATATCAATATGAAAATGAAACTAAAGCTCAAATAAACGTTTTATAACACTATTATTAGGTAAGATAAACTTCACAATCAGTGATCTTATGATCCGATGAAGTTGACAAGTAAACAAAATTATCCCTAACTAAAAATAAACAAGTGATCACAGTCCATATAGCAATATTACACACAGTATGGACGTTTCTACGTGAAGAGAGAGTGAAAACACATACCCTGAGAAAGGTCGAGAAGTCTCGTTCCCACCTCTGAGGAAGGCACAAAGTAATATTTTTCAAAGAAGCAGCGCGTCTTAGCAAATGCTGCGAGTTTCCAGAAGCTACGGAAGACTAGGGTTTTACAATTATTGACTCATCTGACCCTATTTTTCCGCGAAAATTATCCTCGCTGCCATTTTCGCGCTTCATTCAACAGTCCTGCTTGACTCTTTAGTCCCAGATAGGTCTTTGTTCTTTTAAAGAGTTATGTTAACTAATTATCGTGGCGCTTGGATTGAAGGCCTGTCTCAGCTCCATTTCCACAAAATGGAAAAGGGATAACTATTAATGCTACTATTATTTGCCTACTTACCATATCTGACAATTAATGCTACTAGACAAGGCAGTCCAGTGCACTAAACTCCCACAGAGTGCATAGAGCAGCAACTTTACCCGTTACGAAAGACACTTTTTCTAGACACATTTTAAATATTAGAAGTAATTAGATTTATATATTATTATATTAATAATAGTGGAAGAAGATATTAGCATACTAGTACTAGTTAAAAGATTAATATGATATCATATACATCCCCAAAAGAGAAATCGTTTTATAAATTGAATTGGAGAAAGTACTTCTGTGAGTTGTCCCAAAAGTATGAATTGGTATTTGATAAAGAATACTACTACATAGTCGTGATAGAACAACGAAGCAGAAAACATAATAACAAATGCCACGATATTTAACATTGCGACGAATATAGTTACAATACTTGATCTGTATAAGTTGTTTCCCACTCAAATATTAGAGAGAAGTGCAAGTGGCAAGGGAATTCAAATGTTCAGAACACCGACTATATGCTGTTTTTGGATACGAATTACACATACAAGCGTATCTTTCCTGACAAATAATTTAGGAAAGGACACAAAGAGTGAAGAAAAAAGCAGCAGCACCTTACACCTACAGTTCTACAGATACGTGCATGTCATTATGCTCTGTTGGGCAATTCCCATACTTTCTTGATATATGAACATGAATGTATATAGTTTCGTACATCAAAGAGGATTTGATACATTTAACTGCTTTCGGACTCATTCTTTTACCCACCGTCCCTATGAAGAACATAAGGAAGCTTTCTGCTTTATCAGCAACTGCCTAAGCTTTTTGATGAGCTGAGGATTTGAGCACAAATAATCCTGGAATGACTCCCTCAGGCTCTTCAACATGTTCTTGTGATCTTCAGCACGGTCTATGTTTAGTAACTTGGTGAATAGGTTCCTCCAAAGTTCAACTTTCCAGTACCTGAAAGATAATCAAGCAGAATGGAGATTGAGGAACATATCACATACCAATAATAAACAACTGGAACTCTGTCGTTTGTTACAGACAATAACGACTTCATACTATATGCTAAACCATTGGAAAGATTCAAACTTAAAAGAGATGCAAGTGTTAATAAGATCATTTGCATTTAACGAGAATACGGACACAAAATATGCCAGCAAATAAGACAAGGAGAAAAGACATACCGCTTAAAAGGCGACTTGGGTTGATAACTATAGCCACCACCGGGAGAAGGTCTTCTCTCAATTTCCATATATGAATTGAAAAGCATCATGTGTACAATAACACAGAGGCCATATGCATCCACCTGGTATCCATTTAGATGTCAAAATTTAGTTACCACTCAACACCAGTCTAATTATCTGAATTATTTTGTTAAACATTGGAAGGCTCTTACCTGAAACTTCCATGGCTTTTTTTCTTGCATTTCGATGCAGCGGAAGCCAGAAGTTCTACTGTCTCCTATAAACTCCGTCTGCTCAGGGAAGAGGCTCAGGTCTATGCCCCTTCCCCAGTCGACAAGGCAAACTCCCTGGAAGATAAAACCGTGATAGTTTGCTAATGTTCATAAACATTACAAATACACAAGGCCAAGAAATTACCTGATCCCTCCATTGACCAGTACGCTGACGAAAAGTTTCTACATCATCTGTCAGATCGTCCCTGAAAAGTTACACCAGCAAAATCCTTCACTAGAGAGATACCCATAGATTACTCTTTTTTCAGTCTAACAGTCAAAATTTTACTTTTTTGTCCTAAAATTGGATCCAATTTCCTAAAAAGGAAAGTATATATTTCCGTATTTAACAATGTGCTACACTATGCCTTTATCCTAAATAATTGGAAGTCTAATGCATATATATTCAATATCTTCTGCACTATTTAAATACAATAAATTTCAATCTCACCTTAAATTCATTCCAAATTAGAACTCTTAAATTGGGTCGGGTGAAATTTTCATCTGAGGTCCACGGAAAGTTTCCAGGGAGCTCATTGGTATATGTCAAGAATTTTCCCCCTTTAACCTTAAGATGCAAGAATAGTTCCCGTCACAATATAATTTACATGCTTTCCTTTTTTATACCTATGTTGCTCAAATTCTCCAAATAAGCCACCATGTATGATTCTCAAAAAATTATGATCTGACACAGGTGTGACGGATCACTGGAGGATCCAAGCAACATAGTATGGTACAGCCCAAAAACAAACTTGTTTCCTTAAATACATAGTCCTTGTTCAATAATTGAAACTAACATGAACGGATACACCTTTTGGCCCATCTTATGCGATATTGTTTAACTGGATATAGAGTTTTAGATGTTAATTTGACATTTTCTATGTAATTTTAGTAGTTAGAGAGCACTTGCAATAATTATTGAAATGTTAGTTTTATAAAACAATACCATGTCAAAAAAATTCAAATTTGAATAATTAAATAAATTTAACTTTCTGAGCTCTGTGAAAGATATATAAAATAATATTACTAGGATGTTCTACAAAAGTAAAATTTAATTTCAATAGGTCCAATTAAGTGAACCTTAATTAGGACAGAGGGAATTATATTCAGACAATGCTTTAACCTGTTGTTTACAAAATTGTAAAGAAAAGTAAGAACTCATGTGGAAGAAAGCATTTGTCGATTAAAAGCACCGACTCATAGCCACAACTCATTCATAAATTTCATAACACGAAACCAAGAGAAAAACGGAAACTGGAGGGTAACTTCAAAGACAAACCACACTGGATTTATTTTTCTGCCTTTGAGAAAAGGAACCTCGTATATAAGGCCAAAATATTAGAAAGAAATTTCAAAGCAACCTACAAGTACAGATTCTGCAACCTCAAGTTGTCATGTCCAAATGAAATTCGAAAAGTACTAGTCTTTGCCAATTACCTTTTTTAAAAGCTAAAGAGAACCAAAAAGAGAGACAAAACCGTAGAAGTTGTACAATGCAGACACTCTCTGGCTAACTGTACCATTTTGATCAACATGTAAGACTTCAGCTTAGAAGTAGATGCATTTCAAGTTTGTATTAATTGAGATAAAGGCTTTAGATACCTTGCATAACGAATCAGAAGATTATCAGGTTTGAAGTCGCCATGAATAATTTGGGCATGATGCAACGTTTCTAAAATGCAGAGCATCTCAATGGTGTAATAAATACACAATACTTCTTCCATGGACCCCCCAATCACAGCATTGGAGTTAATTGCATCCTGCAAGTTACTCAAGTTGCTAGAAAGCATAAACATTCATCATATCATTCAAATTTTGGAAACAAAGAAATAGCAGTTGAAAGATCAACAGGCACCTACCTGAAGTGTACCATTAGCTAGGAAGTCAGAAACGAGTATGCTGTAGTCAGAATAAAGATGTAACCTGTGGGCATAGCCAAAGCTCAATCTCTGGTGAATAAGAATGAAATAAATCAGCACCATTTTCTAAGACAGCAAACACCAATATGTAGTGGGTTAATTTCACATCTGATAACCGAATTTTACTCATTAAAATCACAAAGAGACAAAACTGCTTTTGTCACATTTGAGTAATTGAACATTTACCCACTATAACAGTAAAGTCACAAAACTATCTAGCCACCATAACAGTAAAGTCAAAAACTATCTGTTGTCACAATAAGGCAACTGAACTTTATCCACCATAACAGTAAAGTTACTTTGATGGGTAGATTTTGTCGTGAAAATCGGTAAAGTTCAGTAACTTTACTGTTAAATTTGGTAATCAGATAAAAAATAGTTTTGTGCCTTTACTGTTAGAGTAGACAAAGTTTAGTAACTTTAATATGTCAAAAGATAGTTTTATGACTTTATAAAGTTCAACAAATAGTCTAATGACTTAATCTCCATACTGCATACTTCTCTTTCTGGAATCCGCATGTCCAGTTGACGGTAAACATAGAATTCCCACGGGAAAGCTGGCTTTTGAATCTACAGATATCAATAATTTGAAAAAAAACAGTGAGCAGACTTCCAGTGTCAGGTTTTATCAAGAAGGGAAGGAAGGATAAACTACTATTTCACCTTAAGTGCGACAACCCCATCCGGATTACCATCGAGACACGCTTTGAATACCTGAGCAAATCCTCCCTTACCTGCACAGCCCTTGATCTGATAGCTGTAACCACCTGTATAATCATGATTCCATGATCAACAAACATTTTAGATGAGAGCACAACAAGTTCATGCACCTGGACACGAGTTCCTAAGGATTTTCTCTATGAGAATATTCATTTCTAAGATTTATGGTAGAAAGTGCAATTAAAATCACCCAAGATAAGGTATGAGAAGACAAAATGCATTTGCAGGAAATTCCTAAGTCCATTGTTGGGATTTAGGCCTCTGCCACCTCCCACAACTAAAATTGCATCCTCTACCAAACCACAGCAGATTTGTAAGCCTAACGAATGAATGAGCTACCTTTTGTGATAAGTTTGTCTTTTCTAGGAGGCAACAACACTCCTCCAGCTTTTTTTATTAAGCATCTCACTTAAAAGAGCATAATAATGGTCATACCCTTACTCAGACCAAAATTTGTGAAGGAAGAAACAACAGAAGAAAAATATGGAGAAATGTTCAGCACATCCAGTACAAAGTTATGATTTGTCTGATATAGGTGGCGTTTGTTTGAAAGTTTGAAGTATCCTGGAGCATGTAAGGAAAACAATCCAATGCAGACTGTGAACAAGCTGTTATTAGGGAGTAAGGGGAAGACAAACCAAGGCATAAAACACTAGTGTATGCATGGGATGAACGCCCCACGTATCTAGGTATTAGTCCCATGAGACATTAGCTCCCCATAGTCACTTCAGGACGTTTAGCAGCTGCCTCACCACAAGGCGAATCCAATTTGAGTGTCAACTTTACCTTGGTCTGAATCTTTTCAATGGTCAATGAATATCCAATACTCTGCAGCTATTATAGATAAAAAGACAATAAGTTACCTATGTCAATAGTTTTATTCCTGGCAGATTTCTGCAAAGTTGACAATGACACCTTTCCCGGATAAGCCTTTTTGCTTGGGTGGTATCCCTGATGAAAGTACACGTGTAGTGTCATGAATTGCTGCTAACATGTAAAACCAGTTTCATAAAAATGCTTCTGATCTATCTCACATCATATTTTAATATCTCAGGATTTTTCTTCTGCAACAGATTTTTAATCGTCGAGACCAACCATGGATTGATACAAGCTCCACCATTCTCTGACACAATGTCCATCTACATGATGGTGTGAAAGGAAATCAATAATATAATCCTCACTAACAGCTAAACACGTGGATAAAAAAGTAAGAAAGAACATGATAGACAACACAAACACTAGCACCATAAATATTCATAAACAAGAGAAATCGGAAGGGATCATAGAAAGTATGATAGATCCAGATTTTCACTGTTTTAAAGAAAGAGTGAGATAAGCAATAAAGTAGCCTAGAGGCAAGATGGAAATTAGTTATGCAGGATTATAGAATCAACAAACTGGACAAATGAACATGAAGGCTTACCTGAGGAATGAAGCATAGTGACTATTCTACAAGCTTACCACTTAATATTCAATTTGAGGGTTTCAAGACAGCTTATATTAGATGTTACAAACTTGACAGGTCTAAAGAGGGTTTAACTTTTGGTAAAAAATAGAGTAAACACGACTAATAACATATGCTCTGGCACTGAAATTAGGATGCGTAGTATGACTGTAATAGGTTGTCTGATAGCATGTATAGAAATGCTTTGTCAAATAAACTTATCATTTAAGAGAACGAGAATCATAAAATGGATGCTAAATGTTCCTCGTCTCAAAACTTGACATGCTTGACTTGCTTTACCAGCAGTTGTTGCCTCTGTAGTAATGATCTTATCCTAACATATGTTAACATTGCAGATGAGAAAGTAAGCACATACATAAAATAATCAGAAAGCACATTACATGGTTAATAATAAACAGACTTTAACTATCAAATTTATTCCGAACAAATAACTCAATTAATCTTTACCAGTAAGATTCCAACAAGATGACCTTATATCTAAATTCTTTGAAAATAACTTTAGGGTGTCCAATCACACAATCATAAGCCTTAAAACTTTCTAAAATTTCTAGATGCTGAGTTTTCAATTTATCAAATGGTCCAGAAGCTGCCTTCTTAATCAGATGGCTTAGTGCTGATGCACTTTATCGAGACTACATGATATTGACAGGTCAACAAAGAAAGTTATCCCCTATGTTATTCTAGCTCAAAGCTACGACATGTTACTTGTATCACATTCAAAGATCATTTGATCTATCATATTAGCTATCAAGTAAATGGAACACGCCATGACCAGCCAGATCTACTTGCCAGAAATATTCAGATTTATCATCATTTTTAGCAGAACGAAAAACATGAGATTCACGTCACTGCCTAAGTTCCATATGTGCAGTATGGATTGAACAAGGACTTTGAAAGCAGAAAAATGCTGATCAGCAAATAGATGTCAGAGATTTGTCCCTTAATCCACACAACAATGATGTCCAAGCACGAAGCTAGAAAATATCCTCTAGTCATTTGTTGGTCAAGATGGATGACATAATGTTTTGACCGTGTAGCCTTTTCTGTTTTATCCAGATATATACCATTTCATCTCATTAAAGTTTAGCAGTTCCCTGCTGGTCAAAGTTTAATTATTGAATCCAGCATTGCTACTTCCAAAGACCTGACGCTATGCTAATAACATTGTTATACTTGCCCCAGTTGGTGCAGATTATGAAAGCAGAACCAAAAATACCTTCTGTAATGAACCAGCTGTTACTTTCTCAGACATTCTCTCGAGAAACAACACTTGCGCCTTCTTCAACCTACCAAGTGGCTCAGCATTCCTGAAAACATAGTCCTAAGTTCATGAACATAATGTCATAAAATACAACTGGAAGCATGTGGTTTAAGAACAATGAGCCTATAAAATAGCATTTGTCCTCTGAGAAAGAGAGCAACCTTGAAATTCCCAAATGGTAAATGTGAAATGCATCTGTTAACATCCCTTTTGCCTCTAGGAACAACGCATATGTCTCGTAGAGCATAGAATTGAACAAGCAAATCTTATTCTGCTCAATTTCTCTATATACACTTTCATGGTCCAAACTGCTATCCATCTGAAATACAAGCAACCGATATATCAGATAATGCAATAACGCCCACACACAGGAGTAGATCAACCTTTTCAGCATAGGCGGAGCTAGCTTGTAACCTGTGGGTTCACGTTAACCTAACAGCTTTTGTCCAGACGCTATACATGTATTAAGAAGTCTACTAAATATCTATAAATACTTGACTGTGAACCGGTCATTATTGTATATTAACATGAGGTCATCGTAGGAACCCATAAACTTTAAATCATGGATCCGCCTATGCTTTTTAGCAGCAAATGCAGGCACACAGATTATGTGTGTCTGTGTGCGTATACTAAGTGCATCCATTATAACAAAGTAGTGTATACCGTGCACCTATTAAGGGGCGGAGTCAAGGAGGCGCTAGGGGGTTCAATTGAATCCCCGTAATTGGGAAATTATACAATGTAAATAGGGCAAAAAGAATTTTTTTTTTCTTTTTTGCTTATAAATAAGTTATTGAATGAATTCCCTTGTTTGAATTCATGGCCCGTCGCTACACCTATTAACTTAAAATCCCAAATCCTCCTTTGCGCAAACTGTTCGTATTATTTATATAAAATAAACTAGTAGATATCAAACAGGAAGAACAAAAAGGGAATGATGATTAATTACATATAGAAACCAAATCTTGAGAAATCTGACGTCGTTTTGGTACCGAGGGTTGTTCTTGAAAGTACTGATGCAGTTAGAGCAAAGCTCGTGCAGATCTCTACCATCGTTCGAGTCAGTTAAAGTTCGCTTTTTCAAAGCTTTCTCAATTGACCTACAAATTAGGGCATAGAATAAACAATTTGAACATGTGATGTGAGTTACAAATGCATATTTCGGAGAATAAAGTACCGGAGCCAAGGCAATAGAGGGTCGTCGACGGAGGAGGAGGAACTATTTGTGTTGTTTGGGTTTTTGGAAATGACTGCCATCCTCTTCTGGTTCGGTCGCACTCGACTCTGTAGTGTCGTCGGAAAATGAAGTAATTGACACTAGTAGAAAACGGGCGCGAAAATAGATATTGAATTTTGTTGCCACAGTGACTATCTATCTATCTATCTTCTATAATAAAAAGGAGAAGAAAATACACTATCAATCTATCTATAATAAAAAAGAGAAGAAAATATATTATCAATACACCAAATGGCATCATGAGAGTATGTCACTTGACACTTTAGGACAATACTGGAAACAAATAAGAATTATAAAATATTTTGAAAAAATTAAAAACTCCTTCACAAATTTAAGGTTTCTTTGTTTTTTTAAATTAAATGTTCTTTATTTTTAAAACATTAACTGATTTTAAATATATGTTTTTTAATCTTTAACTTTAAAAAAAAAAATCTGATTTAAACTATTATTAAAAAATTAAAAATTAATAATTGCACATTTTAAAAATACATTTTTTACTCTTTAACTTTGAACCATGAAGATCAAACTTTTTTTAATGAGCTTTATTTAATTCAAAATTTAAGATTTACTTATTTCTAAAAAAATTAACTAATGTTAAAACATACATTTTAACAAATTAACTTATTCAAAATTATTGGCAAATAGAAACTCCTTCAGAAAACGATCACATACTTTTTAACCATGAAGACCGTAAAAGAATTCTAAAGAAAAGAGCTTTACTTACTTCAAATTTCATATTTCTTTAATTATAACTCATTAAATAATTTTAAAAATATATGTACTCCTTCACTTTAAAAGAGAAAATTATTTTAAATTTAAAAAGAATCTATCTATAATAAAAGGAGAAGAAAATGCATTATCAATACACCAAGTGGCATCATCACAATATGTCACTACTTTAGGACAATCCCCCCAAAAAATAAGAATTATAAAATATTTTGAAAAAATTGAAAACTCCTTCACAAATTTAAGGTTTCTTTGTTTTTTTTTTAAATTAAATGTTCTTTATTTTTAAAACATTAACTGATTTTAAATATATGTTTTTTTAATCTTTAACTTTAAAAAAATAAATTTGATTTACACTATTATTAAAAAATTAAAAATTAATAATTGCACATTTAAAAATACATTTTTTACTCTTGAACTTTGAACCATGAAGATCAAACTTTTTTTAATTCAAAATTTCAGATTTATTTATTTCTAAGAAAATTAATTGATGTTAAAACATACATTTTAACAAATTAACTTATTCAAAATTATTTGCAAATAGAAACTCCTTCAAAAAACGATCACATAACTTTTAACCATGAAGACGGTAAAAGAATTCTAAGGAAAAGAGCTTTACTTACTTCAAATTTCATATTTTTAATTATAACTCATTAAATAATTTTAAAATATATGTACTCTTTCACTTTAAAAGAGAAAATCGTTTTAAATTTAAAAAGAATCTATCTATAATAAAAAGGAGAAGAAAATGCATTATCAATACACCAAGTGGCATCATCACAATATGTCACTTGGCACTTTAGGACAATCTTCCAAAAAAATAAGAATTATAAAATATTTTGAAAAAGTTAAAAAGTCCTTCACAAATTTAAGGTTTCTTTGTTTTTTTTTAAATTAAATGTTCTTTATTTTTAAAACATTAACTGATTTTAAATATATGTTTTTTAATCTTTAAATTTAAAAAAATAAATCTGATTGACACTATTATTAAAAAAATTAAAATTAATAATTATATTTTAAAAATACATTTTTTACTCTTTAACTTTGAACCATGAAGATCAAACTTTTTTTAATGAGCTTTATTTAATTCAAAATTTCAGATTTATTTATTTCTAAAAAAATTAATTGATGTTAAAACATACATTTTAACAAATTAACTTATTCAAAATTATTTGTAAATAGAAACTCCTTCAAAAACGATCACATACTTTTTAACCATGAAGACCGTAAAAGAATTCTAAAGAAAAGAGCTTTATTTACTTCAAATTTCATATTTCTTTAATTATAACTCATTAAATAATTTAAAAATATACGTACTCTTATACTTTAAAAGAGAAAACCGTTTTAAATTTAAAAATAATATATCTATAATAAAAAGGAGAAAAAAATTCATTATCAATACACCAAGTGGCATCATCACAATATGTCACTTGGCACTTTAGGACAATCCTCCAAAAAAATAAGAATTATAAAATATTTTGAAAAAATTAAAAAGTCCTTCACAAATTTAAGGTTTCTTTGTTTTTTTAAATTAAATGTTTTTTATTTTTATAACATTAACTGATTTTAAATATATGTTTTTTAATCTTTAGCTTTAAAAAAATAAATCTGATTTACACTATTATTAAAAAATTAGAAATTAATAATTGCACATTTAAAAATACATTTTTTACTCTTTAACTTTGAACCATGAAGATCAAACTTTTTTTAATGAGTTTTATTTAATTCAAAATTTCAGATTTATTTATTTCTAAAAAAATTAACTAATGTTAAAACATACATTTTAACAAATTAACTTATTCAAAATTATTTGCAAATAGAAACTCCTTCAAAAAACGATCACATACCTTTTAACCATGAAGACCGTAAAAGAATTCTAAAGAACAAAGTTTTATTTACTTCAAATTTCATATTTCTTTAATTATAACTCATTAAATAATTTTAAAATATACGTACTCTTTCACTTTAAAAGAGAAAATCGTTTTAAATTTAAAAAGAATCTACCTATAATAAAAAGGAGAAGAAAATGCATTATCAATACACCAAGTGGCATCATCACAATATGTCACTTGGCACTTTAGGATAATCCTCCAAAAAAATAAGAATTATAAAATATATTGAAAAAATTAAAAACTCCTTCACAAATTTAAGGTTTCTTTGTTTTTTTTTTTAAATTAAATGTTCTTTATTTTTAAAACATTAATTGATTCTAAATATATGTTTTTTAATCTTTAACTTTAAAAAAATAAATCTGATTTACACTATTATTAAAAAATTAAAAATTAATAATTGCACATTTTAAAAATATATTGTTTACTCTTTAACTTTGAACCATGAAGTATTCTGGATAATGTGATCATTGCACATGAACTTGTGAAGGGTTATATGAATAAAGGGGTCTCTCCTAGATGTATGGTGAAGGTAAATATTAGGAAAGCCTATGATTCAGTTGAATGGGAGTTCCTAAAAACCATCCTGATTGAATTTGCTTTCCCTGGGAAGTTTGTGGGGTGGATCATGGAATGTGTAACTACTGTAAGCTATACACTATTGATGAATTGGGGAATGACTCCAAAGTTTGAGGCAAGGAAAGGTTTGAGACAAGGGGACCCCATGTCCCCATATCTGTTTGTCTTGAGTATGGAGTATCTAAACAGATCACTCAAACAACTTCAGCACATCCCTGACTTCAACTACCATCCTAGATGTGGTAGGATGAAGTTGGTGCACATATATTTTGCTGACGATTTGCTTATGTGTTGTAGGGCTGATAAGATATCTATCAAACTAATGATTCAAGCATTCAATCACTTTTCAAATGTGTGTGGATTGAAAGCAAACCTTGACAAGAGCATGCAAGTTTGATCGAGGATTGGAGAGGAGAGGTGGAAGAAAGGGCTCGGGATGGATTTAGGAGTCTTTGTGCGAGCCGTATGCGGTGAGAGTCGCACGTACGGTAACGAGGGGGGTTCGATGGACGAAGGAAGAGCAAGACTACTAAAAGTACTCGACAGACAAGAGTGCCGACTAAATAGAAAATATGGTATGGCAAGATTTTCAATAAGCGAGTGAATACCTGGTAGCATTGATTGAGCTTAAAAAATGAAGCCCATTTTTTTGAAACCCCACTATATTGCTGGAGTTAGTCAAGAATTGAAGCAACATAATTCAGATGAATGCAGTTTGCATTGGGAGAGCTACCATTCAAGTATTTGGGAGTACCATTGTCATCTAATAAGATCAGTGTTCAGCAATGTATGCCAATTATAGAGAAAATGATAGCTAGAATTAGATGCTGGACTACAAAGTTCTTATCATATAGTGGAAGACTACAGCTAATTAAGAGTGTGTTTTTTAAAATGCAGACATACTGGGCTCAGATATTTGTACTGCCTAAGAAGGTTATTCAGCTGATCACAAGTATTGGTAGAACTTTTCTCTGGACAGGAAGTCATGAGGCATCGAGGAAAGCTCTGGTTTCCTGGGAATCGATGTGTATGCCAAGGTTAGCAGGAGGACTAGAACTTATAGACTTCACTCTGTGGAATAAGGCAACCATATGTAAACTACTATGGGCAATATCCACAAGGAAGGAGTCTCTATGGGTGCAATGGATACATGGATACTATATCAAGACAAGAGAGCTAGACACTGTGAAGACACCTGCACAAGCAAGCTGGCTAGTCAGGAAAATTTTGATGCTAGAAAGTGGTTCAATAACAGCTTTCAGGTAGAGTTGGGAAGGTACAACAAAGGAGGCAAATTCAGCATTAAAACAACTTACCTAGCTCTTCAACCACAACATCAAAGAGTGCAATGGAGAAATTTAACTATGGAGGCAAGTCAGATCCCTCGACACCAGTTCATTTTCTGGCTAGCTATAAGGCAAAGACTCGCGGACAGACTTTCAAAATGGAATGTGATTGTACCACAAGAATGTGTTCTATGTGAAAGGGGCAGTATAGAGTCTATGGATCACTTATTTTTTGAATGTCCTTATGCTAAAGGCATTTGGAGTTCATTACTAAAGTGGATGCATGAAGATAGGAAAATCAGGACATGGTATGAGGAAATACAATGGATGGCAAACAGATGCAGAAGAAATAGAACAAAGAGTCAGATCATGTCTTGGTTATTTGCTGCAACAGTGTACCATGTCTGGAATGAAAGAAATGCAAGAAAGTTTCAAAATGAAGAGAAAAGGAGTCAGCAACGACTTAAGGAAATCAACCTCCAATTACATATTAGAGGGCAAAGTTATACTAAATGGAAGAAGATTTTAGAGAGTCTAAATAGTTATCCTAGCTTATGATTGTAATAACACTGTTAGCTAGATAGAGATAGAGGAAATAACTCTCGCGTCCAAATAGAGCTAAGGATGTAATATTCATACTTGGTTAAATAAAAGTTTTTAATTTGACCAAAAAAACTTTGAACCATGAAGATCAAACTTTTTTTAATGAGCTTTATTTAATTCAAAATTTCTGATTTATTTATTTCTAAAAAAAGTAACTAATGTTAAAACATACATTTTAACAAATTAACTTATTCAAAATTATTTGCAAATAGAAACTCCTTCAAAAAACGATCACATACTTTTTAACCATGAAGACCGTAAAAGAATTCAAAAGAAAAGAGCTTTATTTACTTCAAATTTCATATTTCTTTAAGTATAACTCATTAAATAATTTTAAAATATACTTACTCTTAAGATAAAACCGTTTTAAATTTAAAAAGAAAAAATTACATATAATTAAAAGGAGAAGAAAATTTGAATTTTAAATACACCAAGTGACATCATCACAATATGCCACTTGGCACTTTAGGGCAATCCTCCAAAAAAATAGGAATTATAAAATATTTTGAAAAAATTAAAAACTCCTTCACAAATTTAAGGTTTCTTTGTTTTTTTAAAATTAAATGTTCTTTATTTTTAAAACATTAACTGATTTTAAATATATGTTTTTTAATATTTAACTTTAAAAAAATAAATCTGATTTACACTATTATTAAAAAATTTAAAAATAAAAAATAAAAATTGCACATTTGAAAAATACATTTTTTACTCTTTAACTTTGAACCATGAAGATCTAACTTTTTTCAAAGAGTTTTATTTAATTCAAAATTTCAGATTTATTTATTTCTAAAAAAGTTAACTGATGTTAAAACATACATTTTAACAATTAATTTATTCAGAATTATTTGCAAATAAAAAATCCTTCAAAAAACGATCATATACTTTTTAACCATGAAGACCGTAAAAGAATTCTAAAGAAAAGAGCTTTATTTACTTCAAATTTCATATTTCTTTAATTATAACTCATTAAATAATTTTAAAATATACGTACTCTTTCACTTTAAAAGAGAAAACCGTTTTAAATTTAAAAAGAAAAATTACATATATATTTAATAAAAGTAGAGACAAAAGCATAATATTAAGACAAGTGGCATAATCACAAAAAGACTAGTGATATAACCACAAAAAGCCAAGTGACATTAGAACAAAACAAACTATCTTTTTAACTAAAAAGACTTTTGAATTTTAAATACACCAAGTGGCATCATCACAATATGCCACTTGGCACTTTAGGACTCCAAAAAACTAGGAATTATAAAATATTTTGAAAAAATTAAAAACTCCTTCACAAATTTCAGGTTTTTTTTTAATAAATGTTCTTTATTTTTAAAACATTAATTGATTTTAAATATATGTTTTTTAATCTTTAACTTTAACAAACTTTTTTTAAAGAGCTTTTGTAACGACCCGACCGGTTGTTTTGAGATCTAATACGTCGTTTGGCGATTTAAGGCCATGAGCAGCTTCATTTCAGGTATTAAGACTTGTAGGCGTGGTTGGAACTGAATTTCGGAAAGTTCGGAGTCAAATTGGAAAGAAAATTTCTCATTTCAAAAGCCTTAAGTTGGAAGAATTGACTAAGATTGAATTTTTGGGTAAACGACCACAAAATCAGGATTTGAAGGTTCCAGTAGGTTCGTATGATGATTTCGGACTTGGGCGTATGTTCGAATAGGGTTTTGGATGACCCGAGAACATTTCAGCGCATATTGTAGAAGTTAGCATTTTAGAAGAAATTTCATAAGTCTGGGTTAAAGTGTGTTTTAATATTATTGATGTCTGTTTGGGATTTCGAGTCAGGGAATAGCTCTGAATGGAGGTTAAGAGCGCGATCGGAAGTTAATTCGGAGGTCCGTAGGTCATTTGGCTAAAGTTAGAAATTTGAAGTTTTTAAGAAGTCCGACCGAAAGTGAAAATTTTGATATCGGGGTCGGATTTCAATTTCGGAAGTTGTGGTAGGTCTGTAATTGTCACGACCCGAAATCTCACATTTAGTCCGTGATGGCGTCTAACATTGAACCATTTAGACAAGCTAACATTTTGGTTAAATTTACTATTTCTTTATTAATAACAATTGAAATAACTGTGGTAAACTAGAACAGTTATAATTAGAAATGCGGAAGATAAGAAATTCAACAACTTAAAAAATAAATCTTACGAAATTTCCTTAAACACATCCCCAGAATTGGTATCACAATCTCACGGACAGACTAGATGTACTAAAAATAAAGGTCTAAAATAAATGTGTACATCCGTCTTGGAACTACGTGAAAAGACAGAAAAGAGAGATAAGGGAGGTGACGCCAAGGCCCGCGAACGTCTGCGGGACTACCTCAGTGTGACCTGTGGACTGAAGGATACATCCTCGATCAATGCCCATTGGGTCCGTCTCCGTAATATGCATAACATAAAGAAGTGCAGGTGTAGCATTAGTACAACCGGCCCCATGTACTGAGTAAGTGCCGAGCCTAACCTCGGCGAAGTAGTGACGAGGCTAGGACACGACAAATAATATCACCTGTGCAGTTTAAATAAAATATAACAGGAAATAACCACAAGAAATAAACAATAATTATAATAACGGGGAAACATGTTGGGGAGAAGGGATATCAATTACTAAAATGACGGAACGAAGCAACAATCTAAATAACCGAAAATAATAATGGGAATTAACAACACGAAATAAACAAGTGAAAAGAAATGGCACATCATGTCCCCTCATGCATATTTTTAGCATAACACGACACGAAATGTCCCCTCGTGCATAACAATATAAAATATGGCACGGAATGTCACCTTGTGCATAAACAACATAAACATGGCATGGAATGTCCCCTCGTGCATAAAACATCACAATCACGACACGAAATGTCCCCTCGTGCACATATATATCATTAACACGGCACGGAATATCCCCTCGTGCATAATAATCATAATCACGGCACGGAATGTCCCCTCGTGCATACACAACATAAACATTGCACGGAATGTCCCCTTGTGCATAACATCATAACATATGGCACGGAATGTCCCCTCGTGCATAATAACATGAAACAACAGTTGGCATGAAAATTAACAAATAAGAAACCTTAAATGCACGGAATAGTCAACAAGAATAATACCGTCCCGACAAGGGACACAACTATAACCAATCCTACACGTGTATATAATCCAACATAATGTTCCTCAACCGATCAACTGCTCAACAATACTCATAACTAAGAATTTCCACCAAATGAATAGCTATCAAAATGGATATTAAATCCATAAACACAGTAAAAGCCAATAAATATCATATAATTGCAGATTTCCAACTCACGGTCATGCTTGACAACAACATATAGGTACTCGTCACCTCATCTATACATTGAACATGGAATAAACACGTCGCAATTAGGACTCAACACATATTCCCTCAAGCTAAGGTTAGGCCGAACACTTACCTCGACTCCGAAGATCAAAATCAAGCCTCAAGCACCGCTTTTCCTTTCGAACCCGACTCCAAATCAATAATATCTAGACATAATTGAATCAATAATATCGCGGGGATGGGAATGCGATCGCATAGAGGTCAGGATTCCAGGCTTCACGATCGCGGATGCCTAATTGCGATCGCATAGTACAACTACCTAGCCCCAGCTATCCTATCCTCCTATGCGATTGCAACTACACCTATGCGATTGCATATTGCAACAGTCTCTTCCTCCACTCACACTGCTATGCGATCGCGAATGCACCTATGCGATCACATCGTGTTAAACACGAGACACCAGAAAATGAGATTTACACCAAATTTTTCTATGTTTTTGCACTCCGACACCTATCCGAAACTCACCCGAGCCCTCGGGGCTCAAAACCAAATATGCACACAACCTCAAAAATATCCTACGGACTTATTCGAGTAATTAAACCACCAAAATAACATCATAAAACATTGAATTAAACCTCAAAATCAATGAAATTCCTTTAAACTTCCAAAACTTCCAAAATTTCCATTTTCGATCCGAATCACGTCAAACTAAGTCCGTTTCCCACCAAAATTCACAGATAACACATATAAGACATATTGAACCTGTTCCGGGCTCCGAAACCATAATACATGCCCGATATCACAGTTTCGCCTCAAATTTCATTTTCAAAAACCTTTATATTTTTCGAAAAATAATTTTCTTTAAAAATTCATTTCTCGGACTTGGGACCTCGGAATTCGATTCCAGGCATCGCCCAAGTCCCATATTTTCCTACGGACCCTGCGGGACTGTCAAATCACGGGTCCGGGTCCGTTTACCAAAAATGTTTACCAAAGCCAGCTTTATTCAAATATTTATTATAAAATCATCATTTTATCAATTTTCCACATAACGGCTTCCCGGTTACACGCTCGAGCTGCGCACGTACATCGAGGTAAGATAAAAGGAGGCTTTCATGGCCTCGAAACACATGTTTAGCTAAAATTACACGAGATGTCCTTTTGGGTCATCACAATCTCCACCTCTAAAATAAATGTTCGTCCTCGAACGGACAGAGAAAGGTACCTAAATCGGGGAAAAGGTGGGGATATCGGCTCCGCATATCGGACTCAGACTCCCAGGTAGCTGCCTCAACAGGCTGACCTCTCCACTGAACACTAACCGAAGGATAACTCTTCGATCTCAACTGACGAACCTGCCGAGCTAATATGGCTACCGACTCCTCCTCATAATCAAATCCTTGTCCAACTGGACATCGCTGAAGTCAAGAACATGAGATGGATCGGCAATATACCTCCGAAGCATAGATACATGAAACACAGGATGTACGGCTGATAAACTCGGTGGCAAGGCAAGTCTGTAGGCAACCTCTCCTACCTTATCCAGAATCTCAAATGGACCAATGTACCTAGGGCTCTACTTGCCCTTCTTCCCGAACCTCATCACGCCCTTCATGGGCGACACTCGAAGAAATACCCGGTCTCCAATCATAAATGCCAATCACGAACTCTGCGATCCGCATAACTCTTCTGCCTGGACTGGATTGTACGAAGTCTATCCTGAATAATATTCGCTTTATCCAAGGCATCATGGACTAACTCTGAACCCAACAATCTAGCCTCTACGACTCGAACCACCCAACTGGCGACCGATACCACCTACCATACAACGCCTCATACGGAGCCATCTGAATGCTCGACTGATAGCTGTTGTTGTAGGCAAACTCAGCTAAAGGCAATAAATGGTCCCATGAACCTCTAAAATCAATGACACATGCTCGCAACATATCCTCCAAAATCTGAATAGTACGCTCTGACTGTCCGTCCGTCTGAGGATGAAATGTTGTGCTCAAATCAACCTGTGTGCCCAACTCACGCTAAAATACTCTCCAAAAATGGGAGGTAAATTGAGTACCTCAATCAGAAATAATGGACACGGGCACACCATGTAGGCGAACAATCTCCCTGGTGTAGATCTTTGCCAACTTCTCCGAAGAATACGAAACTGATACAAGAATGAAGTGTGCTGACTTGGTCAGCCTATCCATAATGACCCACACCGCATCAAACATCCTCTGAGTCCATGGGAGCCCAACTACGAAATCCATGGTGATACGCTCCCACTTCCACTTGGGAAGCTCAATCTGCTGCCTCAAATCACGGGGTCTCTGGTGCTCGTACTTAACCTGCTGATAGTTCAAGCACCGAGCTACATATGCTACAATATCCTTCTTCATCCTGCGCCACCAATAATGCTGCCGCAAGTCCTGGTACATCTTGGCGCCCGGATGAATGAAATACCGGGAACTATGGGCCTCCTGCAATATCAACTCCCGAATGCCACCAACATCAGGTACACAAATACGACCCTGCAACCTCAAAACTCCCTCATAATCAACTGTGACCTGCTTGGTACCTCCATGCCGGACTGTATCTCTAAGAACACATAAATGACGATCATCATACTGCCTGGCCCGGATACGATCATACAATGAAGAACGGGCCACATTATGGGCCAAAACACTGCCAGTCTCAGAAACCTCCAATCTCATGAACCTGTTGGCCAAAGCCTGAACATCCAAAGCAAGTGGTCGCTCTTCGACTGGTATATAAGCAAGACTACCCATGATGGTTGACTTCCAGCTCAAAGCATCGGCCACCACATTGGCCTTCCCCGTATGATATAATATGGTAATGTCATAGTCCTTCAACAACTCTAACCATCTCCTTTGCCTCATATTCAACTCTTTCTGCTTGAACATATACTGCAAACTCTTATCCTCTGTGAACACCTCACAGGACACACCATACAGATAATGCCTCCAAATCTTCAACGTATGAAAAATAACTGCTAACTCCAAATCGTGAACTGGATAGTTCTTCTCATGAACCTTCAACTGACAAGAAGCAGAGGCTATAACCTTGCCATCCTGCATTAACACTGCACCAAGTCCCACCCGTGAAGCATCACAATACACGGTATAAGGCTCTGAACCCGTGGGCAAAACTAACACCGGTGTCGTGGTCAAGGCTGTCTTGAGCTTCTGAAAGCTCGCCTCACACTCATATGACCACCTGAACTGGGCACCCTTCTGGGTCAACCTGGTCATCGGGGCTGCTATAGACGAAAAGCCCTCCACGAAGTGGCGATAATAACCTGCTAAGCTCAAGAAACTCCGAATCTCTGTAACTGAGGTGGGTCTAGGCCAATCTCTGACTGTTGAAATCTTTTTGGGATCCACCTGAATACCCTCTGCCGACACAACATGGCCCAGAAATGCCACCGAACTCAACCAGAACTCACACTTAGAAAATTTGGCATACAACTGACTATCCCTCAAAGTTTGGAGGACGATTCGAAGGTGCTGTTCATGCTCCCCACGGCTACGGGAGTAAATCAAAATATCATCAATGAAGACTATAACAAATGAATCCAAATAGGGCCTGAACACTCGGTTCATCAACTCCATAAAAGCAGTGGGGGAATTCGTCAACCCAAATGACATCACTAAGAACTCATAATGCCCATACCGAGTGCGAAAGGTTGTCTTAGGTACATCAGACGCCCTAATCCTCAGCTGATGGTAACAAGATCTCAAGTCAATCTTGGAAAACACTGTGGCACCTTGAAGCTAGTCAAATAAATCATCAATCCTCGGCAAAGATACTTATTCTTAACAGTAACCTTGTTCAACTGCCGGTAGTCGATACACATCCTCATCGAGCCATATTTCTTCTTGACAAACAACACTGGGACACCTCAAGGAGAAACACTAGGCCTGATGAAGCCTTTATCCAACATATCCTGCAACTGATCCTTCAATTCCTTCAGCTCTGGCGGGGCCATACGATATGGTGGAGTAGAAATGGGCTGAGTGCCCGGAGCCACCTCAATACAAAAGTCAATATCCCTGTCGGGTGTCATACCCGGCAGGTCAGCAGGGAATACTTCGGGAAACTCACTAACCACGGGTACAGACTCCATAGAAGGAACCTCAACACTAGAATCATGAACATAGGCCAAATAGGCCAAACAACCCTTCTCGACCATGCGTCGAGCCTTCATATATGAAATAACTCTACCGGAAGAATGACTAGGAGTCCCTCTCCACTCCAATCGAGGTACTCCCGGTAAGGCCAAGGTCATAGTCTTGGCATGACAGTCCAGAATAGCATGGTAGGGGGATAACCTATCCATCCCCAAAATGACATCGAAATCAACCATGTCAAGAAGCAAGAGATCTACATGAGTCTCCAGACCACCAATAACCACCAAGCATGAACGGTAGACTCGATCTACCACAATAGAATCACCCATCGGGGTAGACACATATACAGAAGTACTCAGGGAATCACGGGGCATGCTCAGATAAGGGGAAAAATATGAAGACACATAGGAGAATGTAGAACCCGGATGAAATAAAACCGAAGCATCTCTGTTGCAAACTGAAACCATACCTGTAATGCATCAGAGGCCTCAGCCTCAGGCCTGGCAGGAATAGCATAGCATCGGGGATGAGCCCCACCAATCTGAACATCCCTGGGTCGACCTGCTGCGGGTTGACCTCTACCCCTCATAGCCTGTCCTCCACCTGTGGCACCTCGACCTCCACCCCTAGCTTGCTGGGGAGTGGGGGTGCACCTGGTGCGATAATCATAGCACGGGAACCCTGATACTAAGAACCACTAGAAGCTCGGGGGCAAAACCTGGAAATGTGCCCCATACTACCGCAAGTGTAACAAGATCTCTGCTGTTGAGAATGCTGGCCCTGAAACTGACCCTGTCAACCAGAATAACCACCCTAGAAGCTCTAAAGCGTCGATGCACTGATAGGAGATGATGGTGCACTGCGGGACACCTAAAGTGCCGACTGGAATGATCTAGGAGGATGACCTCTGCCAAAAGAATCTCTGCCTCTAGATGAGGCACCACTGAATCAACCGAAATGGCGAGGTCTCTTATCATACCCCTGACCACTGCCCTGTGATAAGACCATCTCAATACGCCTGGCCACATTGGCTGCCTCCTGGAATGAAATATCAATACCTATCTCTCTGGCCATCTAGAGTCTAATAAGTTGAGCTAGTCCCTCAATAAACCTCCTCACCCTCTCCCGGTCTGTGAGGAGGATCATGATAGCATGTCGGGCCAAAGTGATAAACCGGGTCTCATACTGGGTAACTATCATAGAGCCCTGCTGGAGGCGCTCAAACTGCCTCCGAAGATCCTCTCTCTGGGTAACTGGTAGAAACTTCTCCAAGAACAACTCGTGGAACTGAGCCCAAGACAACGACGAAGATCCAACTGGCCTGGTCAAGAAAAAACCCCTCCACCAAGTCTTGGCGGTACCAGAAAGACGGAATGTAGCAAAATCAACTCCATTGGACTCCACGATGCCCATGTTCCAAAGAACCTCATAGCAACTATCCAAGAAATCCTGGGGATCCTCTGATGGTGCACTAGTGAATTTAGTAGGGAATAGCTTGGTGAACCAATCCAATCTCCACAAAGCATCGGCAGAATGGCTTCCCCCTCAATTGCCTGTGCCACAAAACCCGGCTGAGCTGCTCCAACTGCCTGAGGTGCTGGAGTTTGGAACTGAGAAGCTAGCTGCTCTGGTGTGCGGGTAACAGGAGTCTGGGTCCCTCCCCCAGCCTGAGAGACGGCTGGTGCAGTAGGAAGAATACCGACTTGATCCACGCTCTCCATAAGGCCCACTAAGCGGACCATAGCATCCTGAAGAACCAGGGTGCCAATGAACCCCTTTGGGACCTAGGCTGGTTTGACTGGAACTGTCCGAGTGGGCATCTCCTCAGCAACCTCCACATGAGGATCCTCTACTGGGGATGCTATTCTGGGCCCAGCCCTGGCTCTGCCTCGACTTCTAGCACGGCCTCGGCCTTTAGTAGGAGCTGCAACGGGAGGATCAGGTTGCTGATCGGTAGATGAGGAAGCAAGCGTTCTCGCCATCTGCGAGAGAATATAATAGAAACTCAGTTAGCATTTAGAACTCAAATCGCACGACAGAGAAGAAAATATGTTAAGTTATTTCCTAACTTTGCAGCCTCTGGGGGATAAGTACAGACGTCTCCATACTGATCCCTCAGACTCTACCAAGTTTGTCCGTGAATTGTGAGACCTAAGGAACCTAGAGCTCTTATACCAACTTGTCACGACCCGAAATCCCACCTTCAGGCCGTGATGGTGTCTAACGTTGAACCCGCTAGACAAGCCAACGTTTTGGTTAAATTTACTGTTTCTTTATTAATAACAATTGAAATAACAGTGGTAAACTAGAACACTTATAATTAGAAATGCGGAAGAAAGAAATTCAACAACTTAAATAATAAATCTTACGAAATTTCCTTAAATACATCCCTAGAACTGGTATCACAATCTCACGGACAGTCTAGATTTACTAAAAATAAAGGTCTGAAATAAATGTGTCCATCCGTCTTGGAACTACGTGAAAAGACAAAAAAGAGAGATAAGGGAGGTGACGCCAAGGCCCGCGAATGTCTGCGGGACTACCTCAGTGTACGCCTGTGGACTGAAGGATACTCCTTCGATCAATGCCCACTGGGTCCGTCTACGTAATATGCACATCATAAAGAAGTGCAGGTGTAGCATCAGTACAACCGAACCCATGTACTAAGTAAGTGCCAAGTCTAACCTCGGCGAAGTAGTGACGAGGCTAGGACACGGCAAATAATATCACCTGTGCAGTTTAAATAAAATATAACAGGAAATAACCACAATAAATAAATAGTAAGTACAATAACGGGGAAACATGCTGGGGAGAAGGGATAGCAATTACTGAAATGACGGAACGAAGCAACAGTCTAAATAACCGAAAATAATAACGGGAATTAACAACACGAAATAAACAAGTGAAAAGAAACGGCACGACATGTCCCCTCGTGCATATTTTTAGCATAACACGGCACGAAATGTGCCCTCATGCATAACAATATAAAATATGGCACGGAATGTCCCCTCGTGCATAAACAACATAAACATGGCACGAAATGTCCCATCCTGCATAAAACATCACGATCATGACACGGAATGTCCCCTCGTGCCTATATATATATATCATCAACACGGCACAGAATGTCCCCTCGTGCATAATAATCATAATCACGGCACGGAATGTCCCCTCGTGCATAAACAACATAAACATGGCACGAAATGTCCCCTCGTGCATAACATCATAACATATGGCACGAAATGTTCCCTCGTGCATAATAACATGAAACAACAGTTGGCATTAAAATCAACAAATAAGAAACCTTAAATGCACGGAATAATCAGCAAGAATAATACCGTCCCGGCAAGGGACACTGTTATAACCAATCCTACACGTGTGTATAATCCAACATAATGTTCCTCAATCGATCAACTACTCAACAATAGCCATAACTAATAATTTCCACCAAATGAATAGCTATCAAATTGATATTAACCCCATAAACACAGTAAAAGCCAATAAATATCATATAATTGCAGATTTCCGACTCACGGTCATGCTTGAAAAAAACATATAGGTACTCTTCACCTCACCTATACATTGAACATGGAATAAACACGTAGCAATTAGGACTCAACATCTATTCCCTCAAGCTAAGGTTAGGACAAACACTTACCTCGACTCCGAAGATCAAAATCAAGCCTCAAGCACCACTTTTCCTTTCGAACCCAACTCCAAATAAATAGTATCTAGACATAAGTGACCCAATAACATCAATAAATGCTTAACAATTCAATTCCAATGCTTAAATATAGAATTCCTAACTTTCTTTCCAAAATTCTAAAAATCGACCCCGGGCCCGCTTGGTCCAAACACGAGGTTCGGACCAAAACCCGATAACCCATTCCCCCACGAGCTCGAATATATAATTTGTTTTGAAATCCGACCCCAAAATGAGGTCAAATCCCCAAATAATCAAAAAGCCCTAACTCTACCCAAAGCCCCAATTTTCTACCCTTAATCACATGTTTTTAGTCCTAGAATCTAGTGGGTGTTGATAAAAATGGAAAAAAACGAGGTTAGGATTACATACCTATGAAGCTATGGTGAAGAGGTTCTTCAAAAATCGCCCAAGGAGGTGTGGAGAAGAAGAAGTTATGAAAAATGGGTTCAATCCCGTAAGTGTTCTATTTTTAGACTTTAAAAATGACTGGGCGATTTATACCTATGTGATCGCAGGGATGGAATGCGATCGCATAGAGGTCAGGATTCCAAGCTTCGCGATCGCGGATGCCTTATTGCGATCGCATAGTACAACTACCCAGCCCCCTAGCTATCTTATCCTCCTATGCGATCGCAACTACACCTATGCGATCGCATAGTGCAACAGTATTTTACCCCGCTCACAATGCTATGCGATCGCATAGTGTTGAACAACAGACACCAGAAAATGAGATTTACACCAGATTTTTCTATGTTTTTGCACTCCGACACCTACCCAAAACTCACCCGAGCCCTCGCTTCTCAAAACCATATATGCACACAACCTCAAAAACATCCTACAGACTTATTCGAGTAATTAAACCACCAAAATAACATCATAAACATTGAATTAAACCTCAAAATCAATGAAATTCCTTTAAACTTCAAAATTTTCCATTTTCGATCTGAATCACGTCAAACTAAGTCCGTTTCCCACCAAATTTCACAGATAACACATATAAGACATATTGAACCTGTTCGGGGATCTGGAACCATATACGGGCCCGATATCACAGGTTTCACCTCAAATTTCATTTTCAAAAATCTTTATATTTTTTGGAAAATAATATTATTTAAAAATTCATTTCTCGGACTTGGGACCTCGGAATCCAATTCCGGGCATACGCCCAAGTCCCATATTTTCCTACGGACCCTCCGGGATTGTCAAATCACGGGTCCGGGTCCGTTTACCAAAAATTTTGACCAAAGTCAACTTTATTCAAATATTTATTATAAAATCATCATTTTATCAATTTTCCACATAACGGTTTCCCGGCTACGCTCCCGAGTTGTGCACGCATAACGAAGTGAGATAAAAGGAGGCTTTCATGGCCTCAGAACACATGTTTAGCTAAAATTACATGGTATGATCTTTTGGGTCATCATAGTAATGTTGAATATGACTTGTGTGCAAAATTTGGGGTCAATCGAACGTGATTTGATAGGTTTCGGTATCGAATGTAGAATTTTGAAATTTCAAAGTTCATAAAGTTTGAATTGGAGTGAGATTCATGGTTTCGGTGTTGTTTGATGTGATTTGAGGCATAGAGAAAGTCCGTGGGATTTTATGGGACTGAGTCGTGTGATTAGACGGGGTTCTAGGGAGGCCTCAGGCGTATTGCAGGGTGGTTCTGGGTCATTTCCCCATGGTTTGTTGCTGCTGGTTTCAGGTGCAGCTGGTGTGCATTGCGATCGCGGTCGTTCGTATGCAATCGCGAAGAGAAAAATTTAGGAGTTGGGCCAAGGGCCGTTTGGATTATGCAATAGCGAAGGTCGGAGTGCGATCGCGAAGAGGAAATTTGGAGGCTGCTGATAAATGCTCATCGCGATCGCGACAAGGCAGACGCGAACGCGGAGCTGGGATTTTTGAAGCCTACGCGAACGCATGCAGGCTTATGCGAACGCGTGGAAAGGAATATAGAGGCAATGAGTTTTAGCCTTCGCGATCGGGAAGGTGTTCCTGCGATCGCATAGTAGGGTCAGTGCTGGGCAGAGTGTTTTAAAAGCGGGATTTGTTCAATTCTCTTCATTTTTCTCTTGGTTGGGCGATTTTTGGGAGAGCTTTAAGTGTGGATTTTCATCATCTATGTCAAGGTAAGTTGTTTCTACTCATTTCAAGTTCAATACAAGATTTGTATATAGATTTGGTCACGGAAATTAGTAGAAAATTTGGATTTTTGGTGGAAAGACCTAGAATTTGTATTTTTGATTTTCACCACGAATTTGGGCATGAAATTTAGAGTAAGTTATATATTTGAGTTAGTGAGGCTATGGGTAAAGTTTATCTTTGAAAAATTTCAGAAATTCAGGCACGTGGGCCCGAGGGCAATATTGTCAACTTTTCGAGCGGAGTTAGGAATTTATATAAATTGAATTATTATAAGTATTAGAGTATGTTTTCATTGGTTTGCCCGTTATTTGATAGTTTTGGGGCGTTGTGCATCAATTTGAGTCGTCGGAAGGGCTTGGAGGCCAGTTATGAATCTTGGGTAGTCTAGGACCCACTAGCATGCTTTACTTGCGGTACTTGTAATTTTGCTGATAAAGTTAGACTATTTAATATTATCGAATTAGTAAATGAATATTAATAAGGTTAAACTTCATTTTTCTTAATCATAAAAAAAAGAAGAGAATTGATCTTTTCCTTGGATAAATATTTCCTAATAAATTCCTGATTTACTATTTGAATGTATGTATATATATGAGTACCTGAGTCGCATGTATGATTCGCGAGCATGGTAACTCTATTTTTTATATTTGACCGCGTCACATGATCGATTCGCGAGCGGCATAATAGATGCATCTATGGTTCGAGCTGTTCGACCCTTCGGCAGTGCACATTTTACATTTATCGTTGGTTCGAGCCGTTCGACCCTCGACATTACTTGCGCATGATATTTGCTGAGTACTTTCTGTGATTTTTAATTGTTTACTGTCCCTGAATTATAAGTTTTCAGCTGAAATGACAGAGATTTAAAATTTGTAAATGTGGAAGAAATTGTTATTTCCTATCATTATTTATTAATTACCTTCGATATCCATGCTTAGTGTCACCCTTGATTTTTATTAAATTGGCCTCTAGCAAGTGTCAAATTCGACCTCTCGTCACTACCTCTTCGAGGTTAGGCGAGATACTTACTGAGTACACGTTGTTTTCGTACTCATACTACACTTGCTGTGCATTTTTATTGCACAGGTACATGTATATCTAGTGGCCCCGCTTGACGTAGTGATGTGGCTAACCTGGAGACTTAGGAAAGCTGCTTCCCTCGAGATGACCCGCAGCCAACAGAGTCTTCCTCGGATGTATTGTACTTTCTTCACTGTCCCATTTGTATTCTAGATGGTTATTGTATTTCATTTGGGTTTTCTTAGAAATTGCTCATGCACTTGTGACACCGGGTTCTGGGATGACCTTAGGATGTATTTCTTGATTGAATATTTAAAACATCGTTATTTACCCAGTAAATTTTATTTGATTATTAATAACGAAATAAAAATTAATGATTTTCAAAATACTAAAATAGGAATTTAATTAACTATAGATTGTTGGCTTGCCTGACTGTGGTATCCGGCGCCATCACGACCTTAATGGATTTTGGGTCGTGACAACATGGTATCAGAGCACTAGGTTCCCTTAGGTCTCACGAGTCATGAGCAAGTCTAGTAGAGTCTTGCGGATCAGTACAGAGAGGTCTTTACTTATCTTCGAGAGGCTACATGGCTGTTAGGAGTACTTCACTTCTTGATTCCTTATCGTGCGGTTTGATTCATTTGAGGCTTATGCCTACGTTTCTTGCTACTCAATATTACTCGCCACAAAGCGCTTGCTATAAATTGAGAATTTGAGGAATTGTAATGGTGCTACAGATATGGTGCGTGAGGTTTTTCCATGCACAGTTGGTTGGGATATTGTCGTTGCTCTGCGGAAGGATATTATGTTGTTTCAGCTCAGTAGTTGTGTTTCTGAGAGCTTTGAGGCTATGCTCAGGTTGTTGTGATGCTTATGATTGGTTATCGCACGGTATTGATATGATGATAGGATGCTTGCCCATATGTCGGGGAAATGAATGACTTGATAGGAGTTCTACTCGGAGCGTGATTCCGAGATTTCAGTATTTTATTTCCGGCGGAGGAAAGACAAATGGACTATAAATGATCAGGTTTGGGTTGATAGGGTAATGAGACTGGGTGTTTTCGAGTGAGGTGGAATCTTCATCTGTGATGTGGCATCGTCGTCTTTGATCGGGTAGGATATGTTAAGTTCGCCGGTGCTATGGTTTCTTCGGTTGCATTGGGTCAGAATAATGTGAAGTAGTATTGAAGGAGCGGTTGTCAGAGATCGCGGTGTGCAGTGGTTCAGGATTGAATAGGCATTCCGAATGTTGATGGCTCGAGGAGCGGGATCTTCAAAAAGAGTTGCGGTTGGTAGTGATCTATCGGTTCAAGTGCTGCAGACATGTGTATTGGTTTGAGGATGCAGCTGGGCAGAAAAAGATGAGGAAGGGCATGTGAGAAGTGTCAGACAATGGTTAAATTTCTAGAAGGCTAGGTGTAAGAAATGGAAGTCGAGCAGTTGCTTAAATGAGTGAGTTTGACCAAAGTGGGAGAAAGGCAACGTAGCATATGGGTTCTGTGGTGAGATAGATGCACATCTTGAGGGGAAATTTGGAGAGATTTGAGAATTTCAGTGGACGGTGATTGGGTCCACGGGCTTGAATTGAAATATTGGCTATTTTGGCGGAAGATTGGATACAGCAGAGAGGAGTTGTTTGAGATGAAGAAGGATGCAGCATAGCTGTGAATTAGAAGATATTGTCGCACATTTAGTAGATGTCCATGAGGAGCGGACGTACTGGTAAAGTTGGTAAATGAGAACGGGTATAGGATGGGGTATTGATGTTGTAGAGATTGTGCAGTACAACGTCGTTCGAAGGTGTCAGTTGGTAATTTTCGCAGGTGGGTTATCTTCTGGGAGCAAGTCAGTGGTTGCGTGGTTGGAGGAGTTTTTGCGAGGGATTTTACCGACTATTCAGCAAGAGGTCGGATATGAGAATGTGGCTAATGACTCAGAGTGCTTGTGAAATACTAACAGAAGGATTTCAAGGAATTTGGTGAGTTGGTTATCCAGGATAATGTCAACAATGAAGGAATATTCTTGGTGAGTCCCAGATTTATGTAATAACGGCTTCAGGCTAAGTGGGAGAGTTCCACCGCCTACGATCGGGTTGCATGGTTATCCACTAGCGAAAATTCTGGTTATCGGCATATTTGTGGGTTATTACAGCTAAGGGAAGAAGACATGAGTAGTAATTGAGCATAGGATTTGATAAATGTGTGCAAATATTGGCCTTATTGAATCAGGTTTAGGCGTTGGAAAGATTCAGGATTTATGCTTAGTACAGAGGTAATTTGCAAGGGAAGTGATTCAGTCGAGTGCTTATTCAAGATGGGTGTTCAGGCGCCATCGAAGCCGCGAGGTTGGTTATATTCGGGACCAAGCCAGAGTGGGTAACTCTCAACAACGGTCCTAGTAAATTCGAAGGTCGGAATGTGGTGTCTAAGGATTTCAAGCCCACAGTATAGTTAAGAATCGAGTTTTTGCAGCGGAATTTTGAAAAAGAGAATATGGGTGGAGTGTTCTATGTTATTTTCGGCTTGTGATGTAGCATTGGAGGGTATGAGATGATCCGTGGGATTTGAGACAACATGGTCTCATGATATAAGGTCACTCAAGATGAGTGTGGATTTGGGTTCACAATGTGTTGGACGAAGCTATTGTTATTCCTAAGTCAAGTTAATGATAAATTAGAAGAAGATAGATTGGTTAGCCATGGTTGAAATGGCACATTTACGGTAGTGATCGGTTCCTTCAACGTGATTAAGTTATGCATGTGATTGGTGATGGTGTGTGCGAGTGCTTGTCGGCCACCGTAATTGATTTTATTTGGAAGTATTCAAGTATCATGGCTTGTCATGGGTAGGAAGATCCCAGAAGGATTATGGTGGAATGGATTTAAATATGATTATGGGCTCCATAAGAGTCAGGTGTGTTCATTTCGGTATAGCGCTTCTCATGGAGAGGTATTAGAACATTAGATGTTGTTCCATCCTCGTCCATTTCATGTAATATTATGATTGTGCCATGTGAGTTGTGAAACGACTTGATAATTTCTTATGTTTTGAGATTCCGTGTAGTGATGATGTTATGTAAGCAGGATAGCTCTTGAGATTCAGAGTATATATATATCGCGCCTCAGTTGTCCTTGAGTTTTGTAGCGTATTCTCTATCAGTCTCCTCAGGATGGTATTATGCACTTAGCATGCTTGTGACCTATATTCGATATTTTGTAGTAATGAGAAATTTATCTCAGTGTGTATCTCCTTACGTGAATTTTATGTGTGGATCGGGTGGCACGCCGCCATAGTTATGTTATTTGGATCGGGTGGCACGCCGCCACGGTTATGTTATTTGGATCGGGTGGCACGCCGCCACGGTTATGTTATTTGGATCGGGTGGCACGCTGCCACGGGCATGCTATTTGGATTGGGTTGTGCGCCGCAACAGTGTGGTGTTGAGTACGGTTCCCTATATCTATTTTCTGAGGAAAGTTCATAATAGTTGCGTGAGTTGAGTAGTCCTTTCCTTAGTCATTTATATATCATGTTCGAGTTATGGCCTATTGGCGCGTTGTGGCATCATGTGAGACTGTTGGTCATGTCTAGGGTGACTTGTTGTCTGAGCAGTTCATACTGGGCAAGGCGAGATTATTGGATCAGGGATCAATGCGATAAGATTATGTGAAGTATATTAAAGGACAAATACCATTATTTGGTTCATAATGAGGTGATGATTCTAGTCATGAGGAGAGATTCAATGATTTGTTGACTTTGCAGTTGGTTATAAATTTCTACACATCTCCTCCATTGTGGTGGTATCGTAAGCGTTATAGCAGGACCTATATATAAGTCATGAGGTGAATTGGGAGCATCAGATTCGTGGGATTTTGGCTATTAAGGTCAGGGAATGTCATTATGGTTAAATGATGAGTTATGCGGTGTATGGTGCTAATTCAGCGGAGGCATGCAATCATATTCTGGTACCTCGTGTAGTGATTAATTCGGTGTTCAAGTATTGGAAACAGGCCTGGCAAAGGGTTTCAGGTGTTGGAACTGGGTTATGAGCTTATTGTATGGATAAAAGAAGAAATCTTCAGACTTGTTCGAGCAAATGTACTCAACTGGGTTGTGGTAGCACGGGCAGGTGCTCGAGGTGTTAAACATTGATTTCAGACAACTCCAGAGCAGTTCTTAGCACGTTCGAGGACGAACGTATGTTTAAGTGGGAGAGAATGTAACGACCCGAACGGTCGTTTTGAGATCTAACGCGTCGTTTGGCAGTTTAAGGCCATAATCAGCTTCATTTCAGGTATTATGACTTGTAGGCGTGGTTGGAACTAAATTTCGGGAAGTTCTGAGTCGAATTAGAAAGAAAATTTCTCATTTCGAAAGCCTTAAGTTGGAAGAATTGACTAAGATTGGATTTTCGGGTAAACGACCTCAAAATTAGGATTTGAAGGTTCCAGCAGGTTTGTATGATGATTTCGGACTTGGTCGTATGTTCGGATCAGGTTTTGGATGACCCGGGAGCATTTTAGCGCATATTGTAGAAGTTAGCATTTTAGAAGAAATTTCATAAGTCTGGGTTAAAGTGCGTTTCAGTGTTATTGATGTCCGTTTGGGATTCCGAGTCAGGGAATAGCTCCGTATGGTTATTATGGTGTTAGGAGCGTGATCAGAAGTGAATTCGGAGGTCCGTAGGTCATTTTGGAGTTATTTGGCTAAAGTTAGAAATTTGAAGTTTTTAAGAAGTCCGATCGGAAGTGGAAATTTTGATATCTGGGGTCGGATTCTGATTCCGGAAGTTGTGGTAGGTTAATGTTGAATATGACTTGTGTGAAAAGTTGGGGTCAATCAGACGTGATTTGATGGGTTTCGGCATCGAATGTAGAAGTTTAAAATGTCAAAGTTCATAAAGTTTGAATTGGAGTGCGATTCATGGTTTCGGCGTTGTGATGTGATTTGAGGCCTCGAGCAGGTCCGTGGGATGTTATGGGACTGAGTCGTGTGATTAGACGGGGTCCCGGGGGGCCTCAGGTGTGTTTCGGGGCGGTTCGGATCATTTCCCCATGGTTTGATGTTGCTGGTTTCTGGTGCAGCTGGTGTGCATCGCGATCACGGTCTTTCGTATGCGATCGCGAAGAGGAAAATTTGGGAGCTGGGCCAAGAGTCGTTTGGCTTATGCGATTGCGAAGGTCGGAGTGCGATCACAGAGAGGAAATTTAGAGGCTGCTGAGAAATGCTCATCGCGATCGCGACAAGGCAGACGCGAACGCGGAGCTGGGATTTCGGAAGCCTACGCGAACACATGTAGGCTTATGCGAACGCGTAGAAGGGAATATGGAGGCAGTGAGTTTTAGCCTTCGCGATCGCGAAGGTGTTCCTGCGATCACATAGTAGGGTCAGTGCTGGCAGAGTGTTTTAAAAGCGGGATTTGGTCAATTCTCTTCATTTTTCTCTTGGTTGGGAGATTTTTGGGAGAGCTTCAAGTGGGGATTTTCGTCATCTATGTCAAGGTAAGTTGTTTCTACTCATTTCAAGTTAAATACAAGATTTGTATATAAATTTGGTCATGGAAATTAGTAGAAAATTTGGGGTTTTGGTGGAAAGACCTAGAATTTGTATTTTTGATTTTTACCACGAATTTGGGCTTGAAATTTAGAGTAAATTATATATTTGAGTTAGTGAGGCTATGGGTAAAGTTTATCTTTGAAAAATTTGGAAATCCGGGCACGTGGGCCCGAGGGAAATATTGTCAACTTTCCGAGTGGAGTTAGGAATTTATATAAATTGAATTGTTATAAGTATTAGAGTATGTTTTCATTGGTTTGCCCGTTATTTGGATAGTTTTGGGACGTTGTGCATCAATTTGAGTCGTCGGAAGGGCTTGGAGGCCGGTTATGAATCTTCGAAGCGAGGTAAGTCTCCTTTCTAACCTTGTAAGCGGGAATTGTCCCCATAGGTGAAATAATTAAATACGTGCTACTACTTGTGGGGGGCTACGTACGCACAAGGTGACGGGAGTCTGTGCGTAGCTACTATTATGCTTATGTCTGGGTAGTCTAGGACCCACTAGCATGATTTACTTGTGGTACTTGTAATTTTGCTGTTAAAATTAGACTGTTTAATATTATCGAATTAGTAAATGAATATCTAAGAAGGTTAAACTTCATTTTTCTTAATCATCAAAAAGAAGAAGAGAATTGATCTTTTCCTTGGATAAATATTTCCTGATAAATTCCTGATTTACTATTTGAATGTATGTATATATATGAGTACCTGAGTCGCACGTATGATTCGAGAACATGGTAACTCTATTATTTATATTTGGCCGCGTCGCATGATCGATTCGCGAGTGGGGTAATATATGCATCTATGGTTCGAGCCGTTCGATCCTTCGACAGTGCACATTTTACATTTATCGTTGGTTCGAGCCGTTCGACCCTCGGCATTACTTACGCATGATATTTGCTGAGTACTTTATGTGATTTTTAATTGTTTACTGGCCCTGCATTATAAGTTGTCAACTGAAATGACAGAGATTTAAAATTTGTAATGATCACGCTCAACTATGTCTAATAAAAGATTAAACGGGCGTTGCAAATATAATCTGGGGTATTAAGCCCAGAGTCGATCCCACAGGGAATTTACGTATCAATCAAGTCTTTAGAATATGCAACTTTTACTCAATCAATTCTCTCAATACTTTTTAATATAAATTAGTGATGTTTTACTAATTTTACTGACAATAATAATAACTAGCAATTACTAACAATGTGTTGTAAACAATGATGATAAAGGTCTAAGGTTATGGTTTCCCCCGTTGGTGAAGTTACTTATCAGATACTTCTTATAGTTTGATTAGTTGTCTCTATCAATCATGAACACTCTATCTACCATAAATCTCTCTCAAGTAATTATGATAATTTACTAGACGCACTCTCTCAAGTTACGCTAGCTAGATTGCATTACAGTTCACTTTAGATTGCACCCGA
>ML421148.1:0-16810 GCA_005239525.1 Nicotiana knightiana | reverse complement strand
AGGATCCATTTTGATCTGATTATAACCAGAATATGCATCTAGAAAGCTTAATAGTTCATGACCTACGGTGGCATCTATCATTTGATCTATATGAGGCAGTGTGGATGAATCTTTGGGGCATGCTTTGTTTAAGTCAGTATAATTTACGCATACTCTCCATTTGCCATTCTTTTTAGGTACTACCACAGTGTTTGCTAACCAGTTAGGGTACGTTACCTCTCGTATCGAACCAATCTTCAAGAGTTTTTGTACCTCTTCGTCAATCACTTGGTTCTTGAATGGTCCTTGCTTTCTTTTCTTCTGCTTAACAGGTACGAAGGATAGATCTTCATTTAGTTTATGAGTCATCACTTCTGGTGAAATGCCTGTCATATCTGAGTGGGACCACGCAAAGCAGTCTGCATTAGCCTTTAAATAACCAATTAAATTACCTCTTCGAGCAGAGTCTAGCCTCGTGCCTATATACACTTTCTGCTCAGGCTTTTGTTCGGTTAATGGAACAACTTCGAGCTCTTCCGTAGTTGTTTTGATGTTATCATCTTCCTCCGATTCACGAATGACGTCCGGTCTGGAGTCTGCTTCTGTGTGGTATAGTATACCTTCCGTGGTAACTTGATTTTCCTTCTCGTATGCATTTTCTTTCGTACCTGTTTCAGCAATAATACCTTCCGTACCTATTTGAGCAGTAATTTCTTCCATNTCATCTTCCTCCGGTTCACGAATGACGTCCGGTCTGGAATCTGTTTCTGTGTGGTATAGTATACCTTCCGTGGTAACTTGATTTTCCTTCTCGTATGCATTTTCTTTCGTACCTGTTTCAGCAATAATACCTTCCGTACCTATTTGAGCAGTAATTTCTTCCATGCCTGTTTGGGCGGTGATACTTTCTTGGGAGACTTCCTTATCTCGTAATTCTTCCACCTCTATTTTCTTGTTGTAGTGTACCACGAAATTTATATTTTTTGCAGTCTGTTGATCTCCTTTGATTTGTTGAATCCCCCATTCAAAGGGAAATTTAATTACTTGATGCAACACGGAGGGTATAACTTTCATGTCGTGGATCCATGGTCTTCCAATGATCACGTTATAAGACATGTGAGTATCGATGACTTGGAACCTAATCTTTTGATCACCCCCTTAGCATAAGTGCTAAGCGCAATTTCTCCTTTTGTTATAACTATAGAGTTATCAAACCCTTATATGGCTCGTGCTTTTGGGATTACTTGATCCCCCAGCAACATTTCTTCCACGACTCTTAGCGAAATGATATTGACTGAACTGCCTGGATCAATCAACACTCTTTTCATGTTAGTGTCATGAATAAGTAAAGATATTACCAGAGCATCGTTATGTGGAAGCATTATTCACGAGCACGTTTCCCGTGTGTAGTTGTAAACTTTGTGGTTGTCTTGCAAATCACTCTGTTTACTTCTTCACCCCCGTGTATTACGTTAACGGTTCGTTTTGGAGAAGGAGGCTTTGGGGGCTCCTGCCTATTTCTGTTTACCTTTATCACTAAACAATTATGTTAAATAGCCCTGGTTTAACAAATTTTCTACTTCACCTTGTAAAAATCTACAATCCGCAGTTTTGTGCCCATGATCGTTGTGAAATTCACACCAATGATCTGGGTTTCTTCTACTTGGATTTGACCGCATCTCTTTGGGCCACTTAACCTTGTCTCCCATGTTCTTCAATATTGAGACAAGTTCAGTAGTACTTACATTAAAGGTATGATCCCCAATTTGAGTACTACCTCTAGGTCGTTCATCTCGATCTTTTCTAGATCTAGACGAGGATAAGACTACATCTCTTCGTTGTGGTCTATAGTCCGACCTAGTATTTTCGAATGCGGATATCGCGTCCCGAGGGTCCTAAGTAAGGATCGTACCTGTTTTTACCTGATCTTCTATCTGATTCAGGACGTCTGGATCTGGAATGATCTTCATCTTTCGAGCGAGCAATGATATCTTCTTATATTCTGAGTTTAGTACTGTACCTGTTATATACATCGTTCTATGTTGTGGCGGGGAATTCTCTTAGATTCTCCTTAAGTCGCCTGGTGGCTTCTGAGATTTTATCGTTCAAGTTGCTTGCAAATGCCATGGCTGCCCAATTATGGCACCCTGGGCAATTGCATTCTTTCTCTTTGAAACCTGTCTACAAACTCACGGAGTAGTTCCGTGTCTCCTTGTTTTATTTTGAATATGTCTTCCATTCTCTTCTCAACTTTTTGTGCACCAGAGTTTGCTTTTATAAACGAATGTGCAAGCTCAGCAAAAGAGTCAATAGAATTTTCAGGGAGAAGAGAATACCAGGTTAGAGCCCCTTTGGTAAGTGTTTCCCCAATTATTTTGACAAGGACTGATTCACTCTCTTGTTTCGTTAAGTCGTTGTCTTTTACCCCAGTAGTGAAAGTAGTTACATGGTCGTGTGGGTTAGTTGTTCCATCATATTTGGGAACGCCAGGAATTTTAAACTTCTTGGATATAGGCAAAGGTGCCGCACTTGGCTTCCAAGGTTGTTGAGAATATCTATCAACATCGATGCCTTTGATGACATGTGGTATACCAGGAATTTGTTCGATGCGATCGTTCTGATCCTTCATCTGTTTCTGCATGGTTAGTAGTAAATTTTATAATTCTAAGTTATTAGATATACCTGGTCCCATTTCGAGAGATTTCCTGAGTTTGCCAACCCATATTGAGGATTTTCCACGGTGATGGTGTTATTTGGAGGTGGCGTCGGCAGTATAGGCAACGCTTCCGGTAATCCTCTCGCAAATTCTTGCAAAGCTTGGATCACATACTCTGCAATCATTTGCTTTACACGATCTTGTTCCACAGTTTGATCATTATTACCATTGTTGTTATTGGATCTTTCTGGGGATTGTTCCCTCGAACCACGTGGGGTTCCTGAAGGTGATGGAATTGGGGTTCCACTTCTTTGCTGGTTGTTGTCGTTGGGATTTGACATAATTCAAAGGATATCACTTGGAAAGTAAACAAAGATTATCAGATTCCCGGTAACGGAACCAATTTATTTAACCAAAGAATTATACCCTTTGACTAAAGCTTATTTTTAATATGAATACGGGTTACTGATAATCAAGATAATGGAAAAAATGAATACTAAATAATATTGCAGAAACAAAAGATCGATGTTGATTGTATTCGAGAATCAGATGCCTTTACAAGTTGTATTCCCCTCCCTTATATAGTAGATTCTTATAACGTACAGTTATTGCTACGGTTACTCATTAATGACTAATTATGACATTAATGAGGCATTACAAAGGATAACGGTAATTGGGGTTCAGTTACATAACGTTCGAGTAATCAATTGTGGATCCCTGAATCTGCTCGTAACTTTGTTTGGATTCATTCTGACCGTGCCTCTCTCCCGTTTTGATCAAGTTAAGTTTCCCGTGGCTGATAAGTTCGTGGGTTTACTGAATCGTGCCTCTTTGCACCGTATCTCTTCAAGGAGTCACGTCCAGCTGTCGCGTTTTCTTGTGTCTACGTGACTAGTTGAGTTGTCAAAAGCTGGCTTACGTGTGAAACTCTTTTTTTTACCGATATAGTATCATTAGTTGAAGATTTGGGACTAAGATGTTCCGAAGACTTCTCTCCGTACTAAATTTGGCCATTATGAGTTTCTAATGATGTCCTTCGACTTGACTAATGCCCCAACGATGTTTAAGGATTTGATGTACAGGGTGTTTATGCCTTATATTGATTTGTTTGTTATTTTCTTCATTGATGACATTTTGATTTACTCACGTAGCATGGAGGAGAACGAGCATCATTTGAGGATAGTGCTTCAGACTTTGTGGGAACATAAGCTATATGCTAAGTTCTCCAAGTGTGAGTTTTGGTTAGATTCTGTGGTATTCTTGGGGCATGTGGTATTAGGCGAGGGCATTAAGGTGGATCTCAAGAAGATTGAGGCGGTTCGGAGTTGGCCTCGTCCTACTTCGGCGATAGATATCAGGAGCTTCTTGGGGTTAGCAGGTTATTATCGCCGATTCGTGGAGAGATTCTCATCTATTACAGCACCTTTGACTAGATTGACCTAGAAGGGTGCTCAATTTCGTTGGTCCGATGATTGTGAGGCGAGCTTCCAGAAGCTCAAGATGACTTTGACCACAACACCAGTCCTAGTGTGGCCATTCGGTTCGGGGATGTATACTCTGTATTACGACGTTTCATGGGTTGTCTTGGGTTGTGTATTGATGCAGGAGGGGCGAGTTATTGCATATGCTTCACGTCAGCTGAAGCCCCATGAGAAGAATTATCATGTGCATGATTTGGAGTTGGCCGCGATTGTTCATGCTCTTAAGATCTGGAGGCATTATCTATATGGGGTGTCTTGTGAGGTTTACATTGATCATCACAGTTTGCAGCATTTGTTCAAGCAAAAGGATCTCAATTTGAGGCAGCGTAGATGACTTGAGTTACTGCAGGATTATGGAATCACCATTCTTTATCACCTGGGCAAGGAGAATGTAGTTGCGGATGCCTTGAGCAGGAAGGCAGAGAGTATGGGTAGCTTGGCATTCATTTCAGCAGAGGAGAGGCCACTAGCCTTGGACATTCAGTCCTTGGCTAATAGACTTGTGAGGTTGGATATTTCAGAGCCCAGCCGAGTTCTTGCTTGCATCGTTGCCCAGTCCTCACTATTGGAGCAGAGCAAGGCTCAACAATTTGATGATCTGCACTTGATGGTTCTCAGGGAGATGGTACTACAGGGTAGTGCCAATGAGGTTTCTATCGGCGAGGATGGTGTTCTGCCACTCCAGGGTCGTCTATGTGTTCCTAATGTCAATGGCCTTAGGGAGAGGATCCTAGAGGAGGCAAACAGTTCTCGATATTCCATTCACCCAGGTGCTACAAAGGTGTATCGCGACCTGAAGCAACATTACTAGTGGCGGCAGATGAAGAAAGACATAGTTGAGTATGTAGCAAGATGCCTAAATGCCAGCAGGTTAAATATGAGCACCAGAGGCCAGGAGGCCTACTTCAGCAGATGACTATACCTGAGTGGAAGTGGGAGCACATCACCATGGACTTCGTAGTTGGGTTGTCGTGGACTTTGCGGAAGTTTGATGCAACTTGGGTCATTGTAGATAGATTGACCGAGTCAGTACACTTCATTCCTGTGATGACTATGTATACCTCGGAGAGATTAGCCCAGATTTATATTCAGGAGATAGTTCGGCTGCATGGTGTTCCTGTTTCCATCATATTAGACAGAGGTCCTCAGTTTACTTCTCATTTCTGGAGAGCCGTCCAGAGTGAGTTGGGGATCCTTGTAGAGCTCAGCACGCATTTCATCCCTAGACCGACGGGCAGTCGGAGTGGACAGTTCAGATATTGGAGGACATGCTTAGAGGATGTGTAATTGACTTTGGAGGGAAATGAGATCGATTCTTGGCTTTGGCCGAGTTTGCTTACAACAACAGTTACCAGTCTAGCATCGAGATGGCTCCATTCGAGGCTTTATATGGTCAGCGGTGTCGTTCTCCCATTGGGTGGTTTGAGCCCAACGAGGCTAGGTTGTATGGTACTGATTTGGTAAAGGATGCCTTGGAAAGGTAAAGTTGATTCAGGAGCAGCTTCGCACAACACATTCCCGACAGAAGAGTTACGCAGATCAGAAGGCGCATGACTTATCATTTATGGTGGGCGAGAATGTTCTCTTGGAAGTATCACCGATGAAGGGAATCAGGAGGTTTGGGAAGAAAGGCAAGTTGAGCCCAAGGTTTATAGGCCCATTTGAGGTGTTGAGACGAGTTGGAGAGGTTGCTTATGAGCTTGCTTTGCCTCCCAACTTATCGGGAGTTCATCCAGTCTTTCACGTGTTTATGCTCCGGAGGTACCACGCCGACTTTTCACATGTGTTGGACTTCAGGACGATTCAGTTAGATGAGAGTTTGGGTTATGAAGAGGAGCCAGTTTTCATTGTTTATAGGCAGGATTTCCGGTTGACATCCAAGAGGATTTCCGCGGTAAAGGTCCAGTGGAGGGGCCAACCAGTAGAGGAGGTGACTTGGGAGTACGAGGAGGATATGCGGAGAAGATACCCACACTTATTCAGCACACCAGGTATGATTCTAGACCCGTTCGAGGACGAACGTTTGTTTAAGAAGTGGAGAATGTAACGACCCGACCGGTCGTATTGCTTTCTAGAGCCCCGTTCCCCTAAATAATACTCCTCATATGTGCTTTTACTATTTTATGACTTGCAGGGATGGTTAGTTTGAGATTTGGAAGGGTTTGGGTTGAAATCGGAACACTTGGTTCCTTAAGTTGGCCTTAAAAGGCTAAGTTTGACTTCGGTCAATGTTTTGAATAAACGACCTCGGAATCGGGATTTGACGATTTTAATAGATTCGTATGATGATTTCAAACTTGGACGTATGTTCGATTCGGGTTTTGGATGGCCCGGGAGTGTTTCGGCGCCTAATATCAAAAGTTGGTTCTTGAAGGATTATGAAGTTATTTAAATTTGGTTTGGAGTAGGTTTTGGTGATATCGAGGTCCGGATGGAATTCCGAGACCGAGAATAGTTCTGTATGGTGATTTAAGACTTGCACGCAAAATTTGGTGTCATTCCGAGTAGTCTAAGTATGATTCGGCACATTCGGAGCAATTAGGAAAACTTTAAGTTCATATTTTGATTTAATTTGGTTTTGGGGTGCAATTCTTAGTTCCATTATTAATTTTCGCATTTCGAGAGCTCGAGCAGGTCCGCATCATATTTATGAGACTTGTTGGTGCCTTTGGACGGGATTTCGAGTGGCTCGGGTGAGTTTCGGACCCCTCGGAACAAAGTTTGAAGAACCAGAAAATTCCAGTTCTGGTTTGACGGGAAAGGACTCTCGCATTCGCGTAGAAGGAATTGGGGATGGGGGATTTTGTGCTATGCGTTCGCAATAGCTAGTCCGCGTTCGTGAAGGTCTGAGATCGGTGACCTTCGCGTTCGCATGAGGCAACTCGCGTTCGCATAGAGGAGTCTGGGCTAGGCTTGGGCCGCTGATTGTTCTTCGTGTTCGCGGAGCAGCCCTTACATTTGCGAAGGGTAGGCTAAGCCAGTCTCCGCGTTCGTGATGCCTTGGTCGCGTTCGCGATGTTCTGTCTCCAAGGGTCAGAGCCGTTTGCCTTCATGAACGCGAGGTCCCTTTCGCGTTTGCAAAGAAGGAGTCAGCTGGGCAGTGAGTTTTAAAAACAGGACTTAGGCGTTTTGGGGGTCATTTATTACACTCTTAGGCTATTTGAGAGCTTTTAAGAAGGGAATTTCGATAAAAATGACCAACTTTTGATATTAGGCGCCGAAACGCTCCCGGGTCATCCAAAATCCGATTCGAGCATATGTCCAATTCCGAAATCATCATACGAACTTATTGGAACCGCCAAATCCCGATGCCGAGGTGGTTTACTCAAAACGTTGACCGAAGTCAAACTTACCCTTTTAAGGCCAACTTAAGGAACTAAGTGTTCCAATTTCAACCCGAACCATTTCAAATCTTGAACTAACCATCCCCGCAAGTCATAAAATAATAGAAGCATATACGAGGAGTATTATTTAGGGGAACGGAATTCTAAAAAGCAAAATAACCGGTCGAGTCGTTATAGTACATGTAATTACTCTTTTACGTTACTACACAATTACAAAATCTTTTTTGCTTCTCCCTTCCCATGGAGAAATCCAAAAGGAATTATCGAATTATTTACCACAAACTATAAAGTCAGTTTAGATGTTGTTCCAATTCTCCTCTAAAGATTATACATTGACAAAATTTTCATCCAAGCAATCTGCAGATCATATGTTCAATCATGTAGTAATTTTCTTACAGTATAACAATCAAAAGTAAATAAAAAAAAGAAAGATAAAAAAAAAGTGTTGTTGAAACTCTTAATTATTTCAATAAATTTCAAGGATTATATGAAGAAAAAAAACTTGTAAGAAGTGAAAATAAAAAATCAGAGTAGAAGAATGGTAAAGAAGTTGATTTATTGGTGCATAGTTATGACTCTTGAACGGGGTCCATGAAACTGACAAATTTTAAAAAACAAATAGTGACATACCTGATATTTTCTACCAATTTCTGGCTAGCCATAGTACTTAGTTCTCCATTTTCATTTTCACTCACAGGGAGGGCAGTAAAAATAAGAAAGCATGAGGAAATAAAAAATGAATAAAAACTTTGCAGAAACTATAATCTCATCAAATAAAGCAAACAAAGATACAAAATAATATAAGAATAAAATTGAATATCTGGAGAGCAAAATACTTCTATTGGAAGACTCCTCGGGCATTGGAATTTTTGAGTTATTGGAAAAAAACGAACCATGCGCATGGACGAAAGAGAGCGTTTTGAGGGAAGAGGGGGAAGAAAGACTATTGAAAGGCTAAGTGAAGTACTTACGGGGACTTCTTTAATATTCTTCTTTCCTCTTCTTGCTTATCACCTTCTTTTCTTTTCCTCGCATCCTAATATAATAAAGATCAAGACGAGTTGCTCCAGGTCCAGATATCTCCCTTCGAGATTGCCAGCATCAGTCTAAGTAGCTTAAGTTTGTCGGATAAAAAGGATTTCGGTTATAGTTTTTCATGCGATGGCCCAGGACGAGGCGGTACTTGTGATATTTCGGCATGAGACGCATTTTATTTGGCAGTTTTTTGGATGTTAAATACTATTGTATGAGTTACTTTTTATTGGCATTGGAAGCACATCACATTATGGCAGGATAACAATTCACAGTTTAATGAATCTTTCACTTATTTGATGGGCTGATTAAGGGATTATTTATGAATCTTCCACGTATTTGATGGGCTGGTTAAGGGATTATTTATGGTTTTAGACTTAAAAGCGAATCTTCAGGATCAACTTTTTAATCTCTTTCTTAATGAACCGGACAACAAATTTTTTTCTATTTTACGCGATTTGATCTTTTTCCCATTTGCCGAGTCGAGCTATCACCCCGATTAGAATAGATATACACAGCCCCTCTACCCCTACTCTAGTCAGCATTCTATCTCTTTCTCCGACCTTTGATGATCCTTCTGCAGGCAAATCACCGAAGTCAAGAAGAAGTAATGCATACAAAGAAAACAGGGAAGAAATAAATAGCAATGATGATTATGTTTAAGTGGATGAAAAATTGTAACGGAAGAAAGAATAGAAAAAGTTTTAGGAAAAGAGATGAATAGTATATTAATGATGATAGAAATAAATAAGGCATGCTTAATTGTTAACAAAATTTAAATGCAAAAATAAGGAAAAAGGTATAAAGTTTAATAAAAAAGATAAATATGATCCTTGGCTAAAAAACATGCCACATCAGCTTTTATTTTCACAGTTTTATATATATATATATATATATATATATATATATATATATCGAGTGTCATAATTATTTGTCAAATTGACAATTCGATGATATAATAAGGAGCCTTTCTCATGGTCTCTTTCGAGAGCCTCTTTTGTTGGGCTCGGCGGCCCCAATCGCAAGGCTAGATCCAGATCCCCCATAGCCTGTTCAGCATGAGGAATGACTGGTCAATAGTGGGCTACAAGTGAGTCTATAAAGTTAACAAAAAGCTGATGGAGCTGTTGAGGGGTTGAAGGCTAGATTGACATACCCTGAAACTTTAGGTCAAATCCATTTTTGGATCACTTTTTTCGGGGTTAATATGACCTTCTTTCCTATGCATTTCTTAGGGCTTTCGGGTATGCCACTTGACTAGAATGACACTTATGAGCATATGAATATCAAAGACAATTTCGAGGGGAATACATGAATTACTACCAGCAACATTCCTGATTCTTTCTTCATGTATAATTTTGTTGTGGCAATATGATAATATTTTTCTAATTTTGTTTGAGAATATTGAGAGCAGAGAATATACAAAAAAAAAGAAGAAGCAAGGTGCCTTTTGTTCGCACTGTTGTTATTGGTTTTGGTTAATATAAATTGAAAACGATTAAGATGAAATATTTCTTTTTTCCTTAATTTGATCCTTAGAACAATGTTTTTTCAGAGTATAAGGTAAACTGTTACTCTGTGCATGCAAGGGTAATTGTTTTCCTTCTCCCCTCTAATTTAATGTTTCTCCTTATCTTATAAAATTATAATCAATACATACCTATTCTCCTCTAAGTATTTTCCTTGTCCCATCTAATTAGAGTTCTCCGTCTTTAACCACAGGTATCGGATTTGAACACTAAGAATAAATTTTATTTTAGTAGAAAATTCTTTACGTTTTAATGAACCTACACAACACGTATCAAATTCTAGAGCCATTAAATTTTTCATGTAATCAAACTAACTCAAACAACACAAACATTCACTATGTAAAAATTGCGCGGGACACCCTATTTGGTCGCCCCCATTTAACCTATACTTGCTTTTTAAAAATCTTTTAACTTGTATCCACTTTTTAAATAACTTCAGCTCCCTTTCCCTCGCTGAGCTGAAGTCACCAGTTAAGCTGAAGTTCGTCAGTTATAAAGACAAAACTTCAGCATACGGGGCTTAAGTTCCCCAGTTACAAAGACAAAACTTCAGCTCTAGAGCTGAAGTTTCCTAGTTATAAACTTCAGCTCTAGAGCTGAAGTTCCCAAGTTATTAAGACAACAATTTCAGCATACGGGGCTGAAGTTCCCCAGTTATAAAGACAAAAACTTCAGCATACGGGGCTTAAGTTCCCCAGTTACAAAGACAAAACTTCAGCTCTAGAGCTGAAGTTCCCAAGTTATTAAGACAACAATTTCAGCATACGGGGCTGAAGTTCCCCAGTTTACAAAAACAAAATTTCAGCTCTATGCTGAAGTTTTTGTCTTTATAACTGGGGAACTTTAGCCCCGTATGCTGAAGTTCCCCAGTTACAAGGACAAAACTGCTGAAGTTTTTGTCTTTATAACTGGGGAACTTCAGCCCCTTATGCTAAAGTTCCCCAGTTACAAAGACAAACTTCAGCTCTAGAGCTGAGTTCCCTAGTGTAACTGGGGGAACTTCAGCCCCGTATGCTGAAGTTTTTGTCTTTATAACTGGGGAACTTTAGTCCCGTATGCTGAAGTTAACCAGTTACAAAGACACAAACTTCAGCTCTAGAGCTGAGTTCCCTAGTGTAACTGGGGGAACTTCAGCCCCGTATGCTGAAGTTTTTGTCTTTATAACTGGGGAACTTTAGTCCCGTATGCTGAAGTTACCCAGTTACAAAGACAAAAACTTCAGCTCTAGAGCTGAAGTTAGTTCCCTAGTTACAAAGACAACAACTTCAGCTCTAGAGCTGAAGTTCGCAAGCTATTTCAGGCCCGTCTACTAGAATGCTGAAGTTTTGCGTGATTGCCTTTGCTACTTCAGCCCCGCATGCTGAAGTTATGCGCAAAAACAGGTACAGATTCAATTTTTTTTACAAAGCGAGTATAAGTTAAAACGTGACACAAAAAGTGAGTACGGATACAAAAGACCCATTCATTATTGGCCACAACTACATTAGAGGTATATCTTAAGTTATGCCTCAAACATCTCTAGCTCAATCATCGACTTGACATGCAAAATTAAAGTCAACAACAATGTTTAATTCTCTCTCTTCTTAGCACTATAAAAAGCTCCCTATAACATGTTAATTCATTCATCTTTATCCTCTCTTTGGTTCCAATGTTATATTTATAAACACCAACGAGAGGAATAACCTTCGTATTAATTTCACTATCATCTTTAGCTTTCCCTTTTTTCCTTTAAGAAATTTATCGGAAAAAAGTGCCCAAAAAAAAAAAAAAAACAAACTTAAGATTTCCAAACAAAAAAAAGAAGGAAATAAGCAAAGATGGTAGGGAAAATAGTGGTTTCATNCAAAAAAAAAAAAAAAAACAAACTTAAGATTTCCAAACAAAAAAAAGAAGGAAATAAGCAAAGATGGTAGGGAAAATAGTGGTTTCATTGGTATCTTTGATTCTTTTAGTAGGTGTAATTGTAGGAGTTGTAGTTGTTGTGCACAAAAATGGAGATAACGATGATGATAAAAGCACCAAAGTACAAATGAAAAAAGTTGACGAGTTTTGTCAACCTACATCATTTAAAAATGTATGTGTACAAAGTCTTGATAAAGTTGCATCTAACGATTCTGCAACAATTAAAGACTATATTATGGCTGCTTTTGAATACACCGTACAAGAGATCAAGAAATCTTTGCATGAAACTGGAAAAACTAATGTCAATAAGGAAAATGATCCTTATAATCACATGGCAATAGAAGATTGCAAATTATTATTGGAAGATGCAATTGAAGAACTCGAATCCACACTTAAAGTGGTTAACGAGAACGAAATGAAGTCCCTGAATGACAAAGTCTACGATATTCTGACTTATGTCAGTGCTGTCTACTCTTATCAGAGCGAGTGTATAGATTCCATTAACAAACCCCAATACAAATCCGCCATTGAAAAATACCTCCTCAACTCCACACAATTGACTAACAATGCCATTGACATTGTAGCCAAGATTTCGTCTGCTCTCCAATCCTCGGACTTTAAAATTCCTAATGGTCTTTTAAACCGAAAACTTCTTGAAACAAAGTACCAAATTGGTCATGACAATTACCCTACGTGGTTTCCTGTTGCTGACCGTGAGCTTTTGGTTAACACCCCGACTCCTCATGCAATAGTTGCAAAAGATGGAAGTGGGAAATTTAAAACAGTTTCTGATGCTATTAAAGCATACCCTCAAAATCATCAAGGAAAATACATAGTATATGTCAAGGCTGGTGTTTATAACGAACAGGTCCTTGTCGATAAGACGCCGAACGTGTTTATCTTTGGAGATGGCGCGGGGAAAACAATCATAACTTCAGATAAAAATGTTGCAATCTTGAAATTCACCACCATAAATTCTGCTACAGTCGGTATGCATGTATACTCTCTCGTCTCAATTTATATGACGTTTTTGACGCATGAATTTTAAGCAAGAAAAAAAGAAAAGGATATTCCGGTGAACTAAGCTCCCGATATGCGCGAGGTTCGAGGAAGGGCCGGACCACAAAATGCAACTTTACCCTGCACTATTGCAAGAGGTTTTTGAAATTTGTGTTTCTTAAACATGACATGACATTTATGTAGCTATAAATGCATATCATGTAGGATAAATGAGCAGTTTAAAATTAAATTGTCCTAAATTACGGAAACGCGATAACGACACATGAAAAATGGAACAGAGGGAGTACTACCGTAGCGGAAAACAATCCATGCATAGATTCAATTATGCATACAGATAAAGTTATATACACCGGCGAATATAAAGGGTTTTTACACCATCAGTATTTTTACCGCGTTAATTAATTCACATTTTTCTTATAAGTGATCTAATTGTATAAATATTTTGCAGGTGTTAATGCACCAGGGTTTGTTGCCAAAGGAATTACCTTCCGAAACACAGCTGGTCCAAAAGGACAACAAGCCGTGGCACTCAGAATACAAGGTGATCAATCTGCAGTTTTCGACTGCAACATTGAAGGCTATCAAGACACCTTATACTATCAAAGCAAACGTCAATTCTATCGCAACTGTGTCATATCAGGCACGATTGATTTCATCTTTGGTAGAGGCACGGCTGTAATCCAAGATTCCACCGTCATTTTGAGAAAGCCAGGGGAAGGTCAAAAATGGAACACAATCACAGCAGACGGTAGAGAAGTGCAGTCACAACCAACAGGAGTAGCATTACAAAATTGCAAAATCGTCGCAGAAAAAGAACTCATCGATGATAAAATAGTCGAGAATTTCTTGGGACGCCCATGGAAGGCGTTCTCGACGAATGTAATAATGGAAAGTGAAATTGGTGGTTTTATTAAACCAGAAGGATGGCTGATATGGGATAAAGAACATTTCCATGAGACATGTGAATGTTATGAATATGCTAACAAAGGACCTGGTGCTGCTGCTAATGCAAGGAACAAACTTTTCAAGAAATTTAAGGTACTTAACCAACAGGAAGCAACTAAATATACTGCTGGTGCTGTTTGGTTTCAAGGAAAAGAATGGTTGCCTGCTACTGGTGCACCTTTTTACCTTGGTCTAGGTGGAAAATAATTACTAAAAGAATATTAATTCTAACATCTTCCTACTACACCTACTAATTAATTTTCAATCTATGTGTGTATGTATGTATGCATATGATTCATTTTTATTGGAGAAGATTCTTTAAATGTTTTTGGACAACATATTTAATTTTTTTATGAATGTAATGCATAAAAAGACATTGACTTAAATGTGATTCTATTGTTCTCCTCCATCTAGTAATGTTCTTGGCAAGCCAGGGTCTTGAGAATCTCATAGGATTTTTCTCTTATGACAAGGAACAGTGAGAATAAGAACAAGATTTGTAAATTAATTGTGCCAACTTGAAGTGATCAGAATAACTTACAAAAATAAAAGTTAATACCCTCAAACCCGCTTAAACTATATAATATTTGTCAGCATGTCCCCGAAAACTTCTAAACTATATCCCCCTTCATAATAAAAACCCCCGTCACTTATCTGACATATTGTATGAAGTAAACCGCCTAAGAGCGCGTGAAGGGTGACAATAACCATTAAAATGAGCCCACCTGACAGCAACTAACAACTAATTAGCCCCTTTTTTAAAACTTATATTTTTTCCTCTTTTTCTTTATATTACACCTTTCTTCTCCATTTTTTCACCTTTTTTTCCCATTTCTTCATCTTAATCCATTTGAAATTCTCTCCTCTTGTTATTATTGAGTTTATTTCTTATCTTTCTCATTTTATCCATCCTTCGTTCTTACCCAAATTTATTTGAAAGAAGGAGCTCAAATTCCCCAACAAAAAGGAAAAGGCATAAATCTTTTTTAACAAAACAAATTACTAATAACAAGGTAAGAAGAGAGTTAGGACAACGAATTCAATATTTGAATACTTACTAGTCTTCTTTGTTTCTGTTCTTCTTTTTCTCTATCTTTATTTACTGACAAAAATCACAAATATCAACAAACAAACACAAAACCCTAGATTTTATTCCGATTTCGAATAGCAGCAACAATAGATAGAGAAATCGATGGTAGAAACCATGATTAAAGAGAATCGCTACTTAGAGAAAGTGTTTCTCATCTCCGATGAGAGCAAAGATACCATATTTTGAGAGGAGTAAATGACGAACTGTGCAACAAAATTCCCTTTTTTATTTTTTCACGTAATTAGATTAATATATATTAATTAAGCCTGTTTTTAAGATTAACGTAATTAAATATCCACGTGGATTGTCACATGGCAGGTTTTAAAAATTATTTAGAGAGTATATTATACACACTTGTAAAAATAAGACTCGGGGAGAGGGTTTATATGAAGGAGTATATCAGGGGTTTCCTGGGACAGACAATAATTTAGGTAGCAAACTATAAATATTGAATGAAACGCATTGTCAACTAAACAAAGTTGTATATATTAGCTACCATGCATTTGTTTTATTGTGTGAAGAAACTAAAAAAAACTTGTACAGATTGAAAAAGGAGTGGCAGTAGAGCCAGCCTTTTCAGTAGGCCCTTCTCTTTCCAATTGAAAGTAAATCCCATTAATACATACAAATAAACAATCGAATATGTTGCTATTCTTTACCGCAACGAAGGAGCCAGAATTTTTAATAAGTGAGTTTAAAATATAAAAAAGTGAATAGATGAAAATATTAAGGAGATTCAACATTTACTATATATACATAAATAAAAATTAGTTATATATATACAATATAGTTTTTCGGCGAAAGAGTTTTGAACACCCCGCACCCCCTGGCTAAGCCTTGTTCTGTAGACAAAAAGAGTGATAAAAAATAATACTCACTCCGTTTCAATTTAGATAATGTAGTTTGATTTGGCACCAAGTTTATAAAGAAGAAAAAGACGTTGGAAACATGTGGTGCTAAAAGGTTTAGGGGCAACAACTTATTAGGCCCATGATATTTGTGTGACTATAAAAACTTCTCATTAAAGGTAATTAAAGTGAGTAGAATAAAAAGTTTAAAGTTAAATTGTTTCTAAATATAGAAATGTGTCCTTCTTTTTATAACAAAAAAAATATATTATATAAATTGCAACAATAATTGATGATGGATAAAGGCAGAGAAGAGGAATAATTAAGTCCCTCAATAAGAAGTGATAACTCCTTGTTCATGTGTGATAACAATCAAAATCCAAGGTTTTGGTTTTAATTTTTCAACCCCAAGATTCTCCAAAGTTGGGAAATTCAAGATTCAATGTAATAAAAAATAGTTTTGTGACTTTATACTATTATAGTAGGTAAAGTCTAGTTACTTTAACATAATTTTGCGACTTCACTTTTAGAATGGTGATAAAGTTTATTTTGCAATATTTTCAAGTAATTTATACCTAATTCAGTTATTTTAATGTAACAAAAAAGTGAATAAACTTTACTGCTCAATGATTGTACGTTAGAATTAACTCGAATAACAAGGGTTTAACCTTTTTTTTGGGGGCAACAACAATCATTCATTTATTTAATTTCTTTTTCACCTATTGGTGAAAAAGAAAAGGTACATGGATCTCATCATAATCAAAACAACCAAGTGAAACAACAACAATAACAATAACAATAACAACGATGTCAACAAACCCATTGTAATCCTACAAAGTAGGGCATGAGGATGAGATAAAGTATACGCGGATCTTATCCCTACTTTGTGAATGTGGAGAGGCTGTTTTCGATCGATCCCCGACGCAAGATAAAAGTAAGAAGAAAAAAAAAAAAAAAAACCTTTGAAACTCAATAACTAGACAT
>ML421147.1:0-44568 GCA_005239525.1 Nicotiana knightiana | reverse complement strand
TATATATATATATATATATATATATATATATATATATATATATATATATATATATATCAATAAGCTTAGTAAAGGCTATACTTGTAGCAAGGATTAATTCACCGGAAATTCAGAGGCAACTCTCTACCATTTTCATACCACTTCAACGATAATGAGCATACTGGTTCAAAGATTATAAACAACTCAAAGTTTGGCTAAAGATACACATAAGGAACATAATGGCATGCTCGTGAGCCCTAAAACTACCCGACATGATATAGTAGTCGCTACGTACGGACTCTTGTCATGTTGTACGCACGTAGCCCCCAAAACAATTACACACAACATATATAACACCTATTGGGACAATTCCCTCTTACAAGGTTAGAAAGGAGACTCACCTCGTGTCGAATCCACCCGTCGGACCAAGGATGCGCCCGAACTCCGAACTCTACACCCAAGGACTCGCAACTAGCCAAATACGGTACAATGACATCAATGCATGCTCAAAGTAGGGAAATTATCCTATTTATTCAATAATTCAACATTCTTGAAGAATTTCCAAAATCCAATCCCGGGCCCGCACGCTTGGATTCCAATAATTCTTGAAGGGAACACTCACCTAAAGCCTAAGGATCATTAATATAAGATTATCACTTGATTTTATAGCAAATTCACGGGTAAGTTCTCTAATTATCGCAAGCTCTAGGTTACTACCCAATTCTAGATTTTTCACTAATTTAGGTAGTTAATTAAGCTAGAAATCCATGCATGAAGCTAATATTAGAGTAGATTTTACTCACCTTATATGACCAGGTCGTTAGCCCCTCAACAATGGTGGAAATCGCCCCAAGGAAGAAGAAGAAAATGAGAAAAATGTGTTAAGACCCATGTATAAAAAAACATTGTCTGGACAGTGTTTTCGCACATGCGGCTCGAGGACCGCACCTGCGAGCAAAGGCCCGCACCTGCGAAAATGGACTGCGGAGCATGGTCTCGCACCTACGGAGTGGAGACTGCACCTGCGGCTCTGTTTCTGCAGAACTTTGTCCACACCTGCTAGATTTGGCCAGACCACTGGGGGTCGCACCTGCGATGCTGGGGACCGCAGGAGTGTCCCGCACCTGCGACTGGGCAACCGCACCTGCGGTCACACCAGAACAGGTGCACCAACAGCTATTTTAGCTGGTTTTTAGCCCCGTTAGGTGCCCGGGAGGCACCTGAGCCCACCCGAGCCCTAGTCCAAATATACTAACGAGTCCTAAATCATAATACGTACTCGCTCGAGCCTTCGGAACACCCCAAACAACGCTAAAACTCAAACTCACACCTCCAAAACTCAAGAACCAAACTTAGGAACATTAAATTTTCTAGACTTCGCTAACAACGCGCTGAACCGACCTATACAACTCAGAATGACACCAAATTTTGCAGGCAAGTCATAATTAACATAACAGAACTATTCCCGGTCTCGGAATTACGTTCGGACCTTGATAACACAAAAACACATCAAAAACCAAAAATAGGAACTTAAGGAACTTCTTATTTCAATATTGGGCGCCAAAATTCCCCAGGGTCATCAGAAACCCATTCATAACATACGCCCAAGTCCAAAATCATCACACGAAGCTACTGGAACCGACGAAACTCGATTCCGAGGTCGTTTACCCAAAATTTTGACCGAAGTTAAACTTGGCCTTAAAGGCCAACCTTAAGGAACCAATTGTTCCTATAGCACTCTAAACACCTCTGAATCCCGGACCACCAGTCCCCGCAAGTTATAAATCATAAAAAGCCGCTATGGGAAGTTTTATTTAGGGGAACATGGTCCGATAATGCAAAACGATCGGTCGGGTCGTTACATTCTCCACCTCTTAAATAAATGTTCGTCCTCGAACGGGTCTAGAATCATACCTGAAATGCTGAATATGTGTGGATATCTGTCCGCATGTCCTCCTCGGACTCCCATGTTGCCTCCTCAACTAGATGGCCTTTCACTGGACTTTCACGGTAGAAATTCTCAGGGACCTCAACTGGCGGTTCTGCCTATCAATAATAGCAACTGGCTCCTCCTCGTAGCCCAACCTTTCATCCAACTAAATAGCGCTGAAATCAACCACATGAGAGAAGTCGGAGTGGTACCTCCGGAGCATGGATACATGAAAAAGTAGGCGAACTCCTGATAAACTGGGAGGCAAGGCCAGCTCATAAGCAACCTCCCCAACTCGCCTCAACACCTCAAATGGACTTATAAACCTTGGGATCTGCTTGCCCTTCTTCCCAAACCTCATAATACCTTTCATGGGCGAGACTTTCAACATGACCCTATCTCCCTCCATAAATGATACATCACGTGCCCTCTGATCCGCGTAACTCTTCTGTCTAGACTGTGCTGTATAGAGCCTCTATTGAATCAACTTCACTTTCTCCAAGGCATCCCGCACCAGGTCGGTGCTATATAACTTAGCCTCTCCAGGCTCAAACCACCCGATAGGAGAACGACATCGCTGACCCTACAAAGCCTCAAAGGATGCCATCTCAGTGCTGGACTGGTAACTATTATTGTATTCAAACTCGGCCAAAGGAAAGAAATAGTCCCACTGACCTCCGAAATCAATCACACATTCCCTGAGCATGTCCTCCAATATTTGAAATGTACGCTCCAACTGACCATCGGTCTGAGGGTGAAATACTGTGCTGAGGTCTATCTAGGTACCCATTTCACTATGCAATGCTCTCCAGAAGTGTGAGGTAAACTAAGGACCTCGGCCTGATATAATGGATGCCGCCACACCATGCAACCGGACTATCTCCCGAATGTAGATCTGGGCCAACCTCTCAGAAGTATATGTAGTAGCTACTGGAATGAAATGCGCCGATTTGGTCAATCTATTCACAATGACCCTAACCGCGTCCACCTTCCGCAAAGTCCTAGGCAACCCAACTACGAAATCCATAGCGATGCTCTCCCACTTCTACTCAGGAATGGGCATCTGCTGAAGTAGGCCTCCTGGCCTCTGGTTCTCATCCTTAACCTGCTAGAAATTAAGACACCTAGTCACATACCCCACAATGTCCTTCTTCATCCGCCTCCGCCAGAAACACTGCTTCAAGTCACGCTACATTTTCGTAGCACCAGGATGAATAGAATACCGAGAACTGTGTGCCTCTTCTAGAATCCTCTCCCTCAGGCCATCAGAACTCCATCTTCGCCAATAGTAGCCTCCTTGGCCCTACCCTGAACCATTGTCTCCCGAAGCTCTGCTAAGCATGGATCATAGAACTGCCAATAGTAGCCTCCTTGGGCCTACATGTGCCAAAACTCGACGAGGCTCTGAAAGGTCTAACCTCACTAGGCGATTGTCCAAGGACTGAATGTCTAAGGCTAGAGGTCTCTCCTCTGCTGCAATATAAGCCAAGCTATCCATACTCTCAGCCTTCCTGCTCAATGCATCTGCTACCACATTTGCCTTGCCCAGGTGATAAAGAATGGTGATATAATAATCCTTCAACAACTCAAGCCATCTGCGCTGTCTCAAATTAAGGTCCTTCTGGTTGAACAAGTGCTCCAAGCTACGGTGGTCTGTATAAACCTCACATGACACTCCATACAAGTAGTGCCTCCAAATCTTAAGAGCATGAATAATCGCCGCCAACTCCAAATTGTGCATAGGATAATTCTTCTCATGAACCTTCAGCTGGCGTGAAGCATAAGAAATAACTCTCCCCTCGTGCATCAATACACACCCCAAGCCAACGCATGAAGCGTCGTAATACACTGTGTACATCCCAGAATCGGAAGGCAATACTAGAACTGGCGCTGAGGTCAATGCTATCTTGAGCTTCTGAAAGCTCGCCTCACATTCGTCAGACCATCGAAATGGGGCATTATTCTGAGTCAATATAGTCAATGGAGTTGCAGTAGAAGAGAAACCCTCCACAAATCGGCAATAATAGCTTGCTAGGCCCAAAAAGCTCCTGATCTCTGTAGCTGAAGTAGGACGCGACCAACTATGAACTGCCTCGATCTTCTGAGGATCAACCTTGACACCCTCTCCGGATACCACATGCCCCAAAAATGCCACAGAATCCAACCAAAATTCACACTTGGAGACTTAGCATATAGATTCTGTTCTCGCAATGTTTGGAGCACAAATCTCAAATGCTACTCGTGCTCCCCCAAGCTACGTGAGTAAATCAAAATGTCATCAATGAAGACAATGACGAAGGAATCAATATACGACCTAAACACCCTATTCATCAAGTCCATGAATGCCGCTGGGGCATTAGTCAAGCCAAAGGACATCACTAGGAACTTATAATGGCCATATCTCGTACGAAAAGCAGTCTTCGGAACATATGAAGCCCGAATCCTCAACTGATGATACCTCAATCGCAATTCAATATTAGAAAACACACGAGCACCCTGCAACTGGTCAAACAAATCATCGATGCGCGGCAAGGGATACTTGTTCTTGATGGTAACCTTGTTCAAACGGAGGTAATCAATACACATCCGCATAGACCCATCCTTCTTCTTCACAAATAAAAGTGGAGTACCCCACGACGATACACTCGGTAGATGAACCCCTTAGCTAACAACTCCTCAAGCTGCTCCTTCAAATCCTTCAACTCTTTCGGAGCCATACGGTATAGAGGAATGGATATAGGCTGGGTGTCTGGAACTAAATCAATGCAGAAATAAATATCAAGGTCTGGAGGCACGCCCCGGAAGATCCGAAGGAAATACATCCGCAAACTCTCGAACCACTAGCACTGAATCAATCGTCGGAGACTCGACGGTGGTGTCCCGCACATAAGCAAAATAGGCTAGACAACCCTTCTCGACCATATGTCGAGCCTTCAAGAATGAAATAACCCGCCTGCCTACACTAATTGAAGAACCCTTCCACTCCAGCCTAGGTGACTCGGGCATAACTAAAGTAACTGCCGTGGCATGGCAATCAAGCACGACATGATAAGGAGATAGCCAATACATGCCTAGAATAACCTCAAAATCAACAATGTCGAGCAATAAAAGTTCAGCTCTGGTCTCGAACCCATAGAAGGTGATCACACAAGACCGATACACCCAGTCTACCACCACAGAATCGCCCACAGGAGTGGACACATATATAGGAGATCCCAAGGACTTACGAGAAACATCCAGAAAAGGAGCAAATAGAGCTGAAATATATGAATAAGTGGATCCTGGATCAAACAATACTGAAGCCTCTCTACCAGATACTGAGATAATACATGTGATCACAGCGTCTGAGTCCACTGCATCTGATATGGCCGGAATAACATAGAACCTGGCGGGAGCACCTGAAGACTGAGCCCCACCAGAGTGAACAGAAGCTACCTGACCTCCCCCTGACTGGCCTCCACCTCTAGGACGACCGCTTCCGACCTATCCTCCACCTCTAGGCGGCCAGACTGCTGGTGCTGAACTCATAGGCTGATAACCCTACTGCACTGCCTTGCCCCGAAATCAGGGACAAGCCCTCTTCAGATGGCCCAGATCCCCGCACTCGTAAAATCTTACAAGTGACATATCCTGCTGTCCCGAAGAAGAAGAATCGTGAATGGCCGGAGGGCGATGTGAACCCTCAGGCATAACACTGAATTAGGAACTGGAGGATCTCTGGCGAGTGGAGTAACCACTAGGAGAACTATGGATAGCTGGAGGATGATAGGAGCGCTCTGGCATGTAACTGAACTGGGGCCTAACTGGGACACCTCGGGGAGGTGGCGGAGGTGCTGAATAAGAAGGCCTGCTGGGCTGACCACCCCCAAAGCGACCTCTGATCCTTGCTGGGGATCCCTAAAATCTCCTGAGAACCTAGCCCTCTTATCCTGCTGACCCTGCTCCCTGCTCCCTGCTCCTCAACCGATAACCCTCGATCCTGCGAGAAATCTTCACTACAAGCTGATAAGGAGTAGCCATCTCCGTCTCTCGAGCCATGGTGGATCTAATACCTGGATGCAACCCTGCTACAAACCTTCTCACTCTCTCAGCGTTCGTGGGAAATATCATAAGAGCATGGTGTGCCAGCTCCGAAAATCTGGCCTCATAATCTGTCACGGACATCTGCCCCTTCTCTAACCGCTCAAACTGACCCCGCAGCTCTTCCCTCTCAGGGGGTGGAATATATCTGTCCAAGAATATCTGTGTGAACTGCTCCCAAGTCACATTAGGAGAATCTGCTGGCCTGGTGAGAACATAAGACCGCCACCACCTGCGATCTCTGCCCTCTAACTGCAGTGTAGTGAAATCCACTCCATGGGACGCTAGGATCCCCATGTTGTGCAGTCTATCCCTGCACCTATCAGTGAAGTCCTGGGCATCCTTTCCTCGCTCACCCTCAAAGACTGAAGGGCGTAAGCGAGTCCATCTGTCGAACATCTTCTACTGGTTGCCATCCACAGCTGGTCTGGGCTCCGGTGATGCCGCTACAGGCTGGGTACCACCCACGGGTAGTGTACCCGGGGTGTGATGTAAGCTCTCCCTCCCGCCTGTGAAGTGGCAGGATCTACTGGAAGTAAACCAGCCTGGGACATGGTGTCCATAAATCTCATCATACGGCCCATGAGTGCCTAGAAGCCTGGCGCCGTCATAAAGTCTACGGGTGCTGGATCTGCTGGAGGCACCTCATCCTGCTCATCTAATATAGGTTCCTCCGGTGGAGGGACCAGAATAGCTCTGGGACGCCCTCGTCCCCTACCACGGGCAGGTGCCCTCCCTCAGCCTCTACCGCAGCCTCGGACAGTGGGGGTAGCGGCCCCTCCCGGGTCTGCATCATCCGATGCACGCGTCCTCACCATCTGTGAGAGAATAGAAGAATGAATTTAGTAAATCATCGACTGCACGATAGAATGAGAATAAATAGAGGTTTCCTAACACCCTATAGCCTCCTGAAGATAAGTACAGACATCTCCGCACCGATCCTCAAGACACTACTGGGTTTGCCCGTGACTCGTGAGACTTACGTAAACCTAGTGATCTGATACCATGTTGTCACGACCCAAAATCTCACACGGGTCGTGATGGCGCCCAACACCGGAGTCAGGCAAGCCAACAATTGTTTACTAGTGAGGTTTTACTTACTAACATACCAATCCCACATATTTCCCAAAGTTTTAAACTTAGATCATTGAAATAAAAGCGAAAACATTAACCAATTTAAATACATACAACCAAAATGATCGTGATCCAATATATATATATACAGTCCCAAAATAAGAGACTACTATGTGTGTGCCAGGAACTAGTGTCACAAGTCAACAGGAAAACTAGTAGAATATACAAAAGATGATACAAGACTGTAATGCTGTCTAAGAGGAATCGACAGAAATAAACAAAAAAGATAACACCATAGCATAGCTGAGAAATGTCTGGGGCTGCAACTCACCGTGGAGTCCGGTCCAGAAGATAAGTCAAGCTCCGGTCGGATAACCATAAACACCAGCCTCAGAACCTGTACAATTAAGTACAGAAGTGCAGCATGAGTACATAAATATATATGTACCCAGTGAGTATCCCGCCTAACCTCGAAGAGGTAGTGACGAAAGGTCGAAATGACACTTACTAAGGTCCAACAGTAATAATGTGAAACAGGATATACGAAATGCAGTAGACATGTGAGACAGTAAGCACCAGATATCTATCAAATACAGAAAACCAGCTATCTACTGAAAATAAGAAACAATGTACACTTTCCTTTTCCCCCCAAATATCTATCAAGTCAATATCAATGGAAAATAATACCCAATAGCCCAAGAGCACACAAGGGTAGGACAACCGGCCGGAATCATAAGGAAGTATCTAGACACTAAATGGATGTAAAGCTTCCCTCGATCACGAATCTTACTTGCGACTCGAGTGCTGACACACTTATGTATAGTTACCATAAAGCTCCCCTTGTTTGTGAATCATACCTGCGACTCGAGTGCTGAGTCTTATATATAATTACCATAAAGCTCCCCTCGATCGCGAATCATACTTGCGACTCGAGTGCTGACTTATATATATAATTAAGATAAAGCTCCCCTCGATCGCGAATCATACATGCGACTCGAGTGCTGACTCTTATATATAATTAACATAAAGCTCCCCTCGATCGCGAATCATACCTGCGACTTGAGTGCTGACTCTTTTATATAATTAACATATATATATATATATATACATATATATATATATATACATATATATATATATATATACATATATATATATATACACATATCAGATTTATCACTAAGCTTAGTAGAGGCTATACTTGTAGCAAGGATTAATTCACCGAAAATTCAGAGGCAACTCTCTACCTTTTGCATACTAGTTCAAAGATAATGAGCATACTGGTTCAAAGATGATAAACAACTCAAAGTTTGGCTAACGATACACATAAGGAACGTAATGGCATGCTCGTGAGTCCTAAAACTATTTAAATGATTGGCTTGCCCGACAGTGGTGTCCGACGCCATCACGGCCTTAATGGATTTTGGGTCGTGAGAACGTGGTATCAGAGCACTAGGTTCCCTTAGGTTTCATGAGTCATGAGAAAGTCTAGTAGAGTCTTGCGGATCGGTACGAATACGTCTAGACTTATCTTCGAGAGGCTATGACGCTGTTAGGAGTACTTCCCTTCTTGATTCCTCATAGTGCGATTTGATTCCTTTAAGGCTTATGCCTATGTTTCTTCCTACTCAATATTACGCGTCGCGAAGCGCTTGCTAGGAATCATGGATTTAAGGGATTTAAATGGTGCTACGGATATGGTGCGAGATGTTTTCCATGTGTAGTTGGTTGGGGATGTTGTTGTTTCCCTGCAGAGGAATATTATATTGTTTCAGCTAGTAGCTTTGATTCTGAGAACTTTAAGGTTATGCTCAGGTTGTTAAGGTGCTTACGGTTGGTTATCGTGAGGTGTTGATATGATGGTAGAATGCTTGATCGTAGGTTGGGGGTAATGAATGTCTTGAAGGGAGGTCTCCCCAGAGTGTGATTTCGAGATTTCAGTATTTTAGTTCCGGCGGAGGAAAGGCATTTGGATTACATATGGTCAGGTTTTGGATTGATAAAGTAGTAAGACTTGGTTTTTTCAAGTAAGGTGGGATATTCACGTGTGATGGGATATCGTCGTCATTGATCGAACGGAATATGTTAAGTCGGTCGGTGCTATGGTTTCTTCGGTTGCATTGGGTCAGAGTGTTGTGAAGTAGTATTGAAGAAGCGGTTGTCAGAGATCGTGGTGCGTGGTGGTTTAGGACTGAATAGTTATTTCTAATGAAGGCAACTCGAGAGAGATGATCCTCGGAGAGTTTGAAGTTGTGGTGATCTACTGGCGTAAGAGCTGCAGAGAATGATATTGAATTGGACAGCATACGATGAAGGAATATAGGTGAGAAGTGCTAGGCGGCGGCTAATTTCTAAAAGGGCCAGGCGCAAAAAAAGAAAGTCAGGTGGTGCTTAAAGCAATAAGGTTAACCAAAGTGGGAGAATGGCGGCGTAATGGTGAATTAGAAGGTATTTTAACGCATTTAGTAGATGTCCATGAAGAGCGGATAGACTGGTAAGGTTGGTGAATGAGACTAGGCCTAGGATGGGGCATTGATGTTATAGAGATGGTGCAGTACAACGTCGTTGGAAGGTGTCAGTTGGTGATTTACATAGTTGGGTTATCTCCTATGAGTAGGTTAGCGGTCGTGTAGTTGGCAAGTTTCTATGAGGGATTCTAGTGGCTATTCGGTAGGAGGAAGAATGGGTGGATGATGCTATAGAATCTGAGTATTTAGGGAATGCTGATAGGAGAATTCGGAAGAATTGGGCGGATTGGTCGAGCAGGATCATGTTAACAACGGAGAAAGGATCTCAACAGGGTCTAGAGTGGTGCAAGGAGTAGCTTCGGGCTAAGTGGGGGAGTCCCACCGCCTGCAGTTGGGTTGTAGGATTGTCTTCTCATGGGGTTGCGAATTGTCGGTGTATTGGCAAGTTAGCATAGCTAAGGGAAAGGAGTAAAATGGTGATTGTGCATGGGATTTGAGGAATGTGTACAAAAGTTGGCCCAACTGGACCAGGGTTAGGCTTTGGAAGATGCAGAATTTATGCTTAATGCATAGGCGAGTTGTAAGGGTAGTGACTCACTCACGTACTTCATTGAGCTTTTGCAGCATAATTTCAGAGTGAGGGTTGTTTGCTATGAGTTGAAGGAAGTTACTATTATTCATGAGGCAATTAAAGATGATTAAAAGAAGATAAAGTGGTTAGCCATGGTTGAAATGGCCCACTCACGGCAGTGATCAGTTCCTTCGGGGTGATTGAGTTTTGTGTGTGGTTTGTGCAAATGTGTATGGGGCTTGTCAGCCGTCGTAATAGAATCCATTTGGAAGCATTCAAGTGCTATGGTCGGTCAGGTGTAGGCGGATCCCGGAAGGTTTATGATAGTTCAGACCACTACTTAAGGATTTGCATGTTGGGTGATTGTGAGGATTCACCTGTGTGTTGTTATGGTTCTCTTGAATTTAGGTGAGTAAGAAGGTTTCTATGTGATGAAGTGTTCACCCTATTAGTGGTTCAGAAGTCATGATGGAATTCTTGCGCTATCTCATATTCGCACATTAGGCGCGGTAAGCAGTATGTGACTGGAAGTAAGGATCGAGGTTGCGGTGAGGTGTTGACCAGGATGTCATGAGCTCGGATGAGGGAGAAAAAGAAAAGGGGATTTGAATGTTTAGAGTAAGCTGGTGTTGTCTTTAGTGTCACCTAGGATCGGTGTTTGGTGAAAGAGGATTTGCGTCCTAGTTATGGGTTCTTGATTTGTTTTGCAGCGTTAGTGTGGCTAGTGGTGGATGTGCCGACTTGATACCTTGTAAGGAAGGTCGTGGGAAAGTGACCACGGGATGATCGTATGAGTGTGACATGTATCACTTAATGGATTAAAGATTTGGACTGAGTATAAAGAAGTGTAATATTGCTTATTGGAGAATTTATGCTTGGAAGGCGTTCGGTTCATTCGGTTGTGGATTGTGGGGTGTTTGTCTCGGCCATGATGGTCGTTGTTGCGTATTATGAGAGGAAGTGGGTTAATATGGACCCAAGTAAAGCTATTATCCTAGTTCAGTGCAATCAAGGTAGTCTCGATGTTTGAGGATGGAATTAAATATGATTATGGGCTCCGTATGAGTCAGGCATGTTCATTTTGGTATAGCGCTTTTCATGGAAAGGTATGAAAAACAGATGTTGTTTCGTCTTCGTTCATTTCATGTAAGATTCTTTTGTGCCGTGTGAGTTGGGAAACAACTTGATATTTTCCTATGTGTTGAGTTCCCGCGTGGTGATGATGTTATGTGAGCGGGATGACTCTTGAGATCCAGAGTGTATATATATATATATATATATATATATCACACCTCAGTTGTGCTTAAGTTTTGTAGCATATGGCTTTATCAGTCTCCCCAGGATGGTACTGTGCACTTAGCGTGCTTGTGACCGATGTTCGATATTTGTGGTAGTGAGCAATTTAGCTCGGTGTGTGTCTTCTAACATGAATTTTATGTTATTTGGATCGGGTGGCACGCCACCACATGCATGTTATTTGGATCGGGTTGCGTGCCTCAACAGTGTGAAGTTGAGTAAGGTTCCTATATTTATTTTTCTTGTGTTTTACTTCCTATTCTCTGAGGAAAGTCCCTATAAGTTGCGTGAGTTGAGTAGTCCTTTACTGAGTCATTTCATTATGTATTATGTTCGAATTGTGGCCTATTGGCGCATTGTGGCATCGTGTGTGACTGTTGGTCATGTCTGGTGTGATTGGTTGTTTGAACAGTTCATATTGGGTGAGACGAGATTTTTGGATCAGGGATCTAGTGTGATAAGATTATGTGAAATACATTGAAGGACAGTTACCCTTATTGGTTTGTAATGAGATGGTGGTCTTAGTCAAGATGAATGATTCAATGTTTGGTTAACTCTGCAATTGGTTAGAAATTTCTACACATCTCCTCCGTTGTTGTGGTATCGCCAGCATTATAGCAGGATGTATATATATATCATAAGGTGCATTGGGAGTGTCAAATTCGTGAAATTTTGGCTATTAAGGTTCATAGAGTGTCACTGTGGTAAGATGATGAGTTATGTGGTGCATGGTGCTGATTCAACAAAGGTATGCAATCATGTTCTGGTATATCGTGTGGTAGTTGATACAGTGTTTATATATTGGAACTAGTCCTGGCCGAGAATTTCATGTATTGGAATTGGGTTCTGAGCTGAATGTATGGATAAAGGAGGATGTCTTCAGGTTTGATCATGCCTATGTGCTCAACTGGGTTGTGGTGGCACAGACAGGTGCACGAAGTGTTAAAAAGTGATTTCGGATAACTCCAGGGCAGTTCTTAGCACGTTCGAGGACGAACGTCTGTTTAAGTGTGAGAGAATGTAACGACCCGACCGATCATTTTGAGCTCTAGCGCGTCGTTCAGCAACTTGAGGTCATGAGAAACTCCGTTTCTGGTATTATGACTTGTAGGTGTGGTCGGAATTGAATTTCGGGAAGTTCGGAGTTAAATTGAAAGAAAAGTTTTCATTTCAGAAGCCTTAAGTTGGAAGAATCGACTAAGACTGGAATTTGGAGTAAACAACCTCGAATCAGGATCTGACGGTTCCAGCAGATTCGTATGATGATTTCAGACTTGGGCGTATGTCTGGATCAGGTTTTGGATAACTCGGGAGCATTTTGGCATATATTGTGGAAGTCAGCATTTTTGAAGGAATTTCCTAAGTTTGGCTTGAAGTGCATTTGAGTTATATTGATGTCCGTTTGGGATTTCGAGTCTGGGAATAGCTTCGTATGGTGATTCTGGAGTTGGGAGCGCGATCGGAAGTGAATTCGGATGTCCGTAGGTTATTTTGAAGTTGTTTGGCTAAAGATAGAAATTTGAAGGTTTTTGAGAAATCCGACCGGAAAAGGAATTTTTTATAGCGGGGTCGGAATGCGTTTCCAGAAGTTGGAGCAGGTCTGTTATGTCGAATATGACTTGTATGCAAAGTTTAGGGTCAATTAGAGGTGTATTGACGGGTTCCAGCATCTGAGGTGGAAGTTTGAAATTTAAAGTTCATAAAGTTTGAATTTTAGTGCGATTCGTTGTTTTGGATGTTATTTGATATGATTTGAGGCTTTGAGCAAGTACGCATTATGTTTCGGAACAGGTTGGTGTAATTGGACGGGGGCCTCGGGTGGATTCCGGGTGGTTAACGGATCAAATTTGGAGTTTGAAGAAGGGTTGAAGTTGCTGTCAGATGGTGTGACCGCACCTGCGAGGCTTTGGAAGCAGGTGCGGCTCTGTCGCCGCAGGTGCGGCTCTGTCGCCGCAGGTGCGAGTTTTGGCTGGAGCCGAGGAAGCCATAGGTGCGGGGGATTGGGCGCACATGCGGGAGCGCAGGTGCGAAGGGTGGACCTCATGTGCGGAAATGAGGCCTGGGCAGATTGTTTTAAACCAAGATTTTTGGCCATTTCTCTCATATTTCTCATGGTTCGGGCGATTTTAGGAGAGCTTCAAGAGGGGAATTTCATCATCTATGCCAAGGTAAGTTGTTTCTACTCATTCCAAGTTAAATACAAGGCTTATACATGGAGTTGGACATGAGAATTTGTATAAAAAGAATTGGGATTTTAAAGGATGACCTAAAAATTTGGTAATTTGGATTTTTACCACGAATTGAGCATGAATATTTGAGTAAATTGTATATTTGAACTAGTAAAGCTATGGGTAGAGTTTATCTTCGAGAAATTTCAGAATACGACACGTGGGCCTTAGGGCATTTTGGTCAATTCCTTGAGCGGAGATAGGAGTTTATAATTTGAATTGTTGCAAATATTAGAGTAGATTTTCATCGGTTTGTCGTTATTTGGATAGTTTTGGGGCGTTGTGCATCCATTAGAGTCGTCGGAAGGGCTTGGAAGCCGGTTATGGAATTTCGGAGCGAGGTAAGTCTCCTTTCTAACCTTGTGAGGGAGAATTGTCCTCATAGGTGAACTAATTAAATATGTGCTACTATTTGTGGAAGCTACATACGCACGAAGTGACGTGAGTCCGTGCGTAGCTACTATTATGTTTATGTCTGGGTAGTTTACGACCCGAAAGCATGTTTTATTTACCGTTCTTGTATCTTTGGTGACGAATTTCAAAATGTTTAAACCTTATCGAACTTGACAAACGGATTTCTAGAAAAAGATTTAAATACTATCTTTGTGACCATTTAAAGAGAAATTTCCATTTCTTGGGTAATTCTTTTCTGATATAGACGTGATGGACTGTTTGAATGTGTATGCTTAGGTGTGACCCCTTAGAAATTTATATTCCGCGAGCGGGGTGAACTCCTTTCCACCACTCTTATGGGATTGGGTCGTTCGCCTCGGCAGGATTTATGTACCACACTCTTATGGGATCGGGCCGTTCGCCTCGGCAGGATTTATGTACCATACTCTTATGGGATCGGGCCGTTCGCCTCGGCAGGATTTATGTACCACACTCTTATGGATGAGACCGTTCGCCTCGGCAGGATTTATGTACCACACTCTCATGGGAGAGGGCCGTACACCACGGCAGGTTAATAGATGCATCTACGGTTCGCGCCGTTCGACCCTTCGACAGTGGACAATTTACTTTTATGTTGGATCGGTCCGTTAGCCTCGTCATTTCTTATAAATATAAATCATCCCCATGGAATCGTGCGGAATATTTGGGGAAAAGCCAGTTCATCTTAGGGCTTTTCCCCCTGATTTGGATTATGATAGCCTCTTTCATGAAATCCATCATATTTATTTATATGCTTCGGCTCTAGAGGGGAACTTGCTAGTAGAGAGTTGAGTAAATTGTAAAGAGGGAAAATCTACCACGTAATATGTACTTGTATGTCTTATGTATTTACATTGCTCTATATTAATTCATTTCTTTAGTGCACTTGATTTTGTTGGACCTCTAGTAAGTGTCAAAGTCGACCTCTCGTCACTACCTCTTCGAGGTTAGGCGGGATACTTACTGAGTACACGTTGTTTTCGTACTCATGCTACACTTGTTGTGCATTTTTATTGCACAAGTACATTCATAGATAGTGGCCCTGCTTGACGCAGTGATGTGACGGACTTGGAGACTTAGACGAGCTGCACTATCCGGAGACGACCCGCAGCCGACCGAGTCTTCCTCATATGTATTGTATTTATTTTAAATTCCTTGTACAGTTTATATTTCAGACAAGTATTGTAGTACATGTAAAATTCTTAGATATTTGCTCATGCACTTGTGACACCGGGTTCTGGGAAAATTATGGGATTTATTCACTATTTAAATTTGTTAAGATATTATTGTTTACTCAGTGGAAGTTCCTAATTATTATTTAATGAAAAACAAAAAGAATGACTTCAAGAATTTTAAAATAAAGATTTTATTAACTATTTAAATGATTGGCTTGCCCGACAGTGGTGTCCGGCGCCATCACGACCTTAATGGATTCTGGGTCGTGCCATTTCGTTTAGAAATCAATAAAATTGAGCAAATGTATCATTGTTAAACAAAACAAAACATAAGTTAAATTAACGAATTAACTATTGAATTTGTTAAAGAAAAATATGATAACAATTTTAAGTAAGATAAACCTCTAACAGGGTGATGAGTATAATTTGAGAACACAATTATAGTGAAAGTGTGATAACCATTTAGAATAATAAGGCACCGAGTGAGATAACGAGTTATATCTTAAGAGACACATAGAATAAAGCATGTTAATAATTCTTTTATTTAAACCATTATGTTACCAAAAACTCAACAGAATATGATTTAGTGACTCCACGCAATTAAATTCACATTGACAATCAATTCACCAAGTTATAATGGAGGCACAAATTGGAATGTTAAGGCAACAGAATAAATCATGTAGAATGCATGACTCACACAAGAAACCATAATCGTTCCAACATCAAGATAACAACAAAAAACCAAACCCAATCAAAATGCAGATGAATGATTGAAGGAAGAACCACGACCGTTTAATAACAACAAGTTGGTCCAACATGGAATGTACAATGAAAATCACAACCGAGGTACCGCCTCGTATTCACATTTCATAATTTCAATCACTATCTTTCCTTATATCACCGTGAGCCTTATATTTAGTTTTAAAAATCATTTTTCCCAAAATAGCTACATGCGATTTAGCCCATCTTATCTCATCACGTGGCTTCAAGCATTTCCCCCTACTAGCAACACACATATCAAGCCCACCTTATCTTACCGTATGTCTATCAAACTCTAGCCTTATACCACCGCATGCCTATCAATATCACAACATGATCACAAGTCGCACCATACGTGCTCATATGCCACAACTTGCCACAAAGTAAAAAATACCAATATTTCAACAATAAATAGCCAATGGCTCAACCACAATGTGTACAAGAATGTCAACAATAACAAATGAATGTGCATGCTCAACAAGGAAAGGTATCTCAATAGTTAACAACTTCGCCTCAATGTGATAACGACTAATACAACTTCAACACCAATAACTCAACAAGATAATATTCCACGAAATAACAACTTCAATTAAAAGTGATTTAACAATTAAGATGTAACAAGACAATAAGGAAGGAAATAACTTCAACTAAATCATATAAGAGCAAAATAACAAGTAAGAGGTAGAACAAGTGCTAACAACGTCAAATAGAGCATGTAAGAGTAGATTAACAATGAGAGATATAACATGTCATGACAATTCAATTAAAGGCATGAAAAGAGTCTAGATAATATAAAATGGTTAAATATCACATATAGCCCGTGTACCTACTCGTCACCTTACGTACACGGCTTTCACATAACACAAATAACATAAATAGCACAATGAACCCAAAGCCTAAGGGGTAGTTTCCTCCACACAAAGTTAGGTAAGATACTTACCTCAAACAAGCCCAATCGATACACTAGAAGCGCCATCCTACTCAAATCATCCTTTGAATGGCTCAAAATTATCCAAAAGGAACTCAAAATCATCAAATAATTCCATAGAAAGCAAACCCAATCGATAAAGGCCGAATCTTTACACATTTACCCAAAGTCAACCAAACAATCAAACATAGGCCCGCACCTCCGAACTCAACAAAACTCATAAATTCCGACAACCCGTTCAATTACGAGTCCAACCATACTAATTTCACTCAATTCCGACTATAAATCGGTGTTCAAAACTCAAAAATTCACTTTAGCAAAGTTTATACAAAACCTCCAATTTCTCTTTTGAAATCATCAATCAAAAGCTAAAAACGAAGATGGAATCAGAGAATATAATCAAAACCGAGTAGAAAACACTTACTCTATGGAAAAGAAACTTGAAGAACATCCTTGAATTCTTCCAATCCCATACTTTCAAGATGAGAAAAACTCCAACAACATTAATATCCTAAAAGGACCAGCTATTCTGCCTTGTTTGTTGTTCCAAATGATCCAAAAACTCTCTTTTGATGCTTCCAATGGATTCCTCGTGAAATTCCAGTCAAGTTTGGCTTTTAAATTTGACCCTATAATGAATGAGATATGTTGGTTTTGTTAAGAAGTTTATCTCAAAGTAATAATATGAAACAAGAAAAAAGACAATAATGTAGAGAGAAAGAGAGTAGAGATTCTTATTTCTTCCATGTATTCAAGTATGTACAATTTGATTCCCAAACCCTCTATTTATATGATGATATTGGTAATACAAAGGGATGCCATGAACATCGTACTAACTATTGATATCATAGGGGAAGATCATGGAGGAGTTTATGGGGGTGTGAGAGTTACAACCATAATGGTAAGAAGTAGTGAGAGGTTAATGGAGAAGAGTAGTGGGTGTAACTTCTTTAGGAGTTATAGACATCCACTAATATAATTATAATATTTCATAACACTCCCTCTTGAATGTCTATAGATAATGTGCCTCGTTAAAACCTTACTAAGAAAAAACCTTGTAGGAAAAAATCACAGTGAAGGAAAAAGAGTACACATATCTTGAAATACGCATTACTTGTTGCCTCATTAAAAACCTTACCAGAAAAATCCAGTGGGATAAAATCTTGACTAAGGGAAAAAGAGTACAACGCGTATTTGCCTCCCCTGATGAAAATATCAATTTGTTTCTCCTAGATAACGATTCCGATCTTGTATACCAACTTCTCAAATGATGAGGTTGCTCATGCTTCACTGAATAGAACACCAAATTATCAAGTGAACAAATTTGTTGAGCATCTATTTCACTGCTCCGTGAAGATTGTGTCTGATAAAGAACTTTAACGAAATATATGCTTTATTCTGTCACCTTCAATATATCCTTCTTTTAATGAGATAATCAAATATATTCTCCTTCACTATTATTGGAATCTTCTCATCAAAGAAAAGTCAGACATCTTTTGTGTGTTGAGTCACTTGCTTTATCAGTTGCTAGTATATTGACATGACTTCGATAAGTGAATTAATAATGTGGTGGTATCCCCACATACAAATAGATTGTTTGAAGAACGATCTTCAGAAAATGCCTGCATCTGCATAAACAACAAAAACTTGACAATATTTGTTAGAATAAACAAATCAATATCAATGATTCCTTTTGCAATATAACACTAATGGTATTTTAATATCTCCACTTAGGAGTGAAACTATATCTTACAAGCATACTGTTATACTCATGGTTTTATCAAGACATTAGTGCACCAATTTCACTATACAGAAAAACAAATCACGTACGTCATGACTGGTCTAATCCACATAAGGATTAATGAAGCTTTATTTAATAAATTTCTTGGGAACCTTAATATACTTCAAACAGTTTAAATCTTTCAAGGATTTTCATTATACTCATATTAAATGTAGTGTCAAAATTAAAACCTGAATACGATTTCATCTACCACAGAAGAACATATTTCCATATAACTAATTCCAGGATATTTACGAAAAATCTTGTGCCACAAGTCACCTTTATGTCTATCGAATAGATTTTTCATTTCACTTTCAGGTGTTGGGACTATCCGCCCAACTTCATATTTTCACGTAAAGTCAATTATCATTGTGTATTTTTCATTTTCCAATCATTTATTTTTCCAAATTTCATGATAAAATTTGAGCTCAATATCCTCGTCAATATTAAAAATATTGAGTGCTACATTATATTAACAACATCGTCGACGATAATTTTGCATCGGTTCCATTATCACAAAATAAAGACATAACTTATCGAGATCTCATTATTTCAGGTACCTGAGCCTCTTCAGTGAGGTCTTATTGAGCGTTATGTCGTGGTGCTCTTCTAGAGCAGTTATCTACTTATTATGACCATCTTGATCATTTACTCCACTCCTTCTTCAAGGAGTTTTATCTTTGAAACCGATTAGTCTATTACGCTTCATGCGTGCCTTAAACTTTGTCCATAATGGACTTTATTCTATTTGGAACATTAACAGCTAAAATATGACATTTAGCTTTGGGTCAGCAAATGCGCCTGGAAATATTTTGCAAATGAATTATCACTTGAACTTCAAGTTCACATTTTCTTGTACGAGGATCTAGATGTACCCATAATAATTCATTCCACGTATCACTTTTTCAACTTCCTATTTTTTCCCCTTAATGTTGGGATCACCAAAACATATCCCAACTTTCTTTGTGAATCCATCTTTGTGCATTGTGTCACGACCCAAAACTCCTAAGGTCGTGGTGGCGCCAGACATCATTGTCAGGAAAGCCAATCATTAATTAATTGAAACAAATTCCTATTTTAACATTTATGAAAAAAATCATTTCCTTACATTTTATTACATTTTAACTAAATAAAATCTGTCCAGTAAAACAATAGTTTGAATATTCCATTTTAGCAATTATATCCCAACACATCCCAACACATCCTAGAACCCGGTGTCACAAGTACATGAGTATTTTCTAAGAATTTATACAATCATCACAAAGCCTGTCCGAAATACAAATTGGACTAGGAAATTTTGAAATAAAAACAAATACAGAACGAGGGAGACTTTGTCAGCTGCGGATCGCCTCTGAATGATGCAGCTCGCCTAAGTCTCTGAATCCTCCATATTGCTATGAAAGTACCTGTGCAATTAAAATGCACAGTAAGTGTAGCATGAGTACAAAAACAACGTGTACTCAATAAGTCGCCCGCCTAACCTATGAGAGGTAGTGACGAGAGGTCGAATAAGACACTCACTAAGGGCCATCAAATTAATTAATAGCATATGATGAACACGGTAGGCATATAAAGGTAGTAAAGCAGCAATATATATAAGGCACTGAAATCCAAGTAAATACTGGAGATAAGCAAACAGTTACCACTTCCTCATTTTTTTTCAAATATCTTAAATAAACCATTTCCTCTTTGTTTTCCCCCAAATATCATAAATCCACAATTTCTTCTTTATTTTTCCCCGAAATATCTTATCACTTCAAAAAACATGAAAAACCTTTAACAATTTAGCATGCGCATACAGGATAAGGATAACTGGCCTGAGCCATCATAATAATCATCTCTGTGCATTGTCGAGGGTCGAACGACCCGAACCATAATATTTCTTTCAATGTCGCCGTGGCGTATGGCCCGCTCACATGAGAGTGAGGGAAATAACACTCAGCTCGCAGAATGTAAATTGCGAAGCGGTCACATGCAGTCATGCACAATCAACAGTCCACCTCGACTACATCGGGAAAACAAATACTCAAGTAAATGACATATTTCTCTTTTGAAAACCACATTTAAACCCTTTTTCGAAATTTACTTGCCATGTTTTTATAATTTTTAATAACATAACCTTATCCGGAAATACGATTGCGTGCGAAAGAAATTAATTCTCTTTTTAGATGGTTAAGAAAATAAACTCTAATCTTCTTTAGTCATTCAATTACAATTTCAACTATGTTAGCAGTCTAATATTACAGACAGCATCACAGGTATAACATGTAAGGCATGCTAGTGGGTCCTAGGCTACCCAGACATGGCGTAATAGTAGCTACGCACGGACTCCCGTCACCTCGTGCGTACGTATCCCCCGAAGATAATAGCACATACTTAATTAATTCACCTATGGGGACAAGTCCACCTCACAAAGTTAGAAAGGAGACTTTCCTCGCTCCGAAATTCCATAACCGGCTTCCAAGCCCTTCTAACGACTCTAACGGACGCACAACGCCCAAAAACTATCCAATTCACGCCAAATCAATGAAAATATACTCTAATATTTGCAAAAATTCCAAATTATATAATTTCCCAACCCTTTTTAGTGAAATAACCAAAATGTCCTCGGGCCCATGTGGCCGGAATACAAAATTTCTCGAAGATAAATCCTACCCATAGCTTTACTAGTTCAAATATACAATTTACACTAAATTCCATGTTCAAATTCGTGGCTAAAAATCCAACTTTCCTGTAGAGAGAAAGAGAGTAGAGATTCTTTTTTCTTCCATGTATTCAAGTATGTACAATTTTATTCCCAAACCCTCTATTTATATGATGATATTGGTAATACAAAGGGATGCCAGGAACATGGTGCTAACTATTGAGATCATAGGGGAAGATCATGGAGGAGTTTATGGGGCTGTGAGAGTTACAACCATAATGGTAAGAAGTAGTGAGAGGTTAATGGAGAAGAGTAGTGGGTGTAACTTCTTTAGGAGTTATAGACATCCACTAATATAATTATAATATTTCATAACACTCCCTCTTGAATGTCTATAGATAATGTGCCTCGTTAAAACTTTACTAAGAAAAAACCTTGTTGGAAAAAATCTTAGTGAAGGAAAAAGAGTACACATATCTTGAAATACGCATTACTTGCTGCCTCATTAAAAACCTTGCCAGAAAAATCTAGTGGGATAAAATCTTAACTAAGGGAAAAAGAGTACAACGCGTATTTGCCTCCCCTGATGAAAATATCAATTTGTTTCTCCTAGATAATGGTTCTGATCTTGTATACCAACTTCTCAAATGTTGAGGTTGCTCATGCTTCACTGAATAGAACACCAAATTATCAAGTGAACAAATTTGTTGAGCGTCTATTTCACTGCTCCGTGAAGATTGTGTCTGATAAAGAACTTTAACGAAATATATGCTTTATTCTGTCACCTTCAATATATCCTTCTTTTAATGAGATAATCAAATATATTCTCCTTCACTATTATTGGAATCTTCTCTTCAAAGAAAAGTCAGACATCTGTTGTGTGTTGAGTCACTTGCTTTATCAGTTGCTAGTATATTGACATGACTTCGATAAGTGAATTAATAATATGGTAGTTTCCCCACATACAAATAGATTTTTCGAAGAACGATCTTCAGAAAATGCCTGCATCTGCATAAACAACAAAAACTTGACAATATTTGTTAGAATAAACAAATCAATATCAATGATTCCTTTTGCAATATAACACTAATGGTATTTTAATATCTCCACTTAGGAGTGAAACTATATCTTTCAAGCATACTGTTATATTCATTGTTTTAGCAAGATACATTAGTGCACCAATTTCACTATACAGAAAAACAAATCACGTACGCCATGATTGGTCTAATCCACATAAGTATTGATGAAGCTTTATTTAATAAATTTCTTGGGAACCTTAATATACTTCAAACCGTTTAAATCTTTCAAGGATTTTCATTATACTCATATTAAATGTAGTGTCAAAATTAAAACCTGAAAATGATTTCATCTACCACAGAAGAAAATATTTTCATATAACTAATTCCAGGATATTTACGAAAAATCTTTTGCCACAAGTCACCTTTATGTCTATCGACTTGATTTTTCATTTCACTTTCAGGTGTTGGGACTATCCGCCCAACTTCATATTTTCACGTGAAGTCAATTTTCATTGTGTATTTTTCATTTGCCAATCATTTATCTGTCCAAATTTCATGACAAAATTTGAGCTCAATATCCTCGTCAATATTAAAAATATTGAGTTCTACATTATACTAACAACATCGTCGACGATAATTTTGCATCGGTTCCATTATCACACAATAAAGACATAACTTATCGAGATCTCATTATTTCAGGTACCTGAGCCTCGTCCGTGAGGTCTTATTGAGCGTTATGTCGTGGTGCTCTTCTAGAGCACTTATCTACTTATTATGACCATCTTGATCATTTGCTCCACTCCTTCTTCAAGGAGTTTTATATTTGAAACCGATTAGTCTATTACGCTTCATGCGTGCCTTAAACTTTGTCCATAATGGACTTTATTCTATTTGGAACATTAACAGCTAAAATATGACATTTAGTTTTGGGTCAGCAAATGCGCTTGGAAATATTTTGCAAATGAATTATCACTTGAACTTCAAGTTCACATTTTCTTGTACGAGGATCTAGATGTACCCATAATAATTCATTCCACGCATCACTTTTTCAACTTCCTATTTTCTCCCCTTAATGTTGGGATCACCAACACATATCCCAACTTTCTCTGTGAATCCATCTTTGTGCATTGTGTCACGACCCAAAACCCCTAAGGTCGTGGTGGCACCGGACATCATTGTCAGGCAAGCCAATCATTAATTAATTAAAACAAATTCCTATTTTAACATTTATGAAAAAAAAATCATTTCCTTACATTTTATTACATATTAACTAAATAAAATATGTCGAGTAAAACAATAGTTTGAATATTCCATTTTAGCAATTATATCCCAACACATTCCAGAACCCGGTGTCACAAGTACATGAGTATTTTCTAAGAATTTATACAATCATCACAAATCCTGTCCGAAATACAAATTGGATTTCTCAAAAACCTTCAAATTTCTGTCTTTAGCCAAATGACTTCAAAATGACCTACGGACATCCGAATTCACTTCCGATCGCACCCCCAACTCCAGAATCACCATACAAAGCGATTCCCAGACTCGGAATCCTAAACGGACATCTATAACACTGAAATGCCTTACAACCCAAACTTATGAAGTTTTGTTAGAAAATGCTGACTTCCACAATATATGTCGAAACTCTCCCGGGTAATCCAAAACCCGATCCGGACATACGCCCAAGTACGAAATTATCATACGAACCTGCAGGAACCTTCAAATCCTGATTCGGAGGTTGTTTACTCAAAATTCAAATATTTGTCCATTTCTCCAACTTAAGGCTTCTGGAACGATAATTTTCTTTCCAAATTAACTCTAAACTTCCCAAAATTCAATTCCGATCACACCTACGAGTCATAATACCTGAAATGGAGCTGCTCATGACTTCAACTGCTGAACGACGCGCTAGAGCTCAAAACGACTGGTCGGGTCGTTACATTCTCCCCCACTTAAACGGACGTTCATCCTCAAACATGCTAAGAACTGCTCTGGAGTTATCTGAAATCACTGTTTAACACCTCGAGCACCTGCCCGTGCTACCATAACCCAGTTGAGTACATTAGCTTGATCAAATCTGAAGGTTTCTTTTTTTATCCATATGATAGGCTCAGATCCTAGTTCCAATACCTGAAATTTTCTTTGCCAGGCCTAGTTCCAATATATACGAACACCGTATCAACTACCGCACGATATACCAGAACATGATTGCATACCCTTGCTGAATTAGCACCATGCACAGCATAATCCATCATCTAACCACAATGACGCTCCCTGAACCTTAATAGCCAGAATTCTATGAATTTGATGCTCTCAATGCACCTCATGATATATATATACGTACATCCTGCTATAATGCTGAAGATACCACCACAATGGAGGAGATGTGCAGAAATTCGCACCCAACCGCAGAATTAACAAATCACTGAATACCTCATCTTGACTAGAATCATCACCTCATTATGAGCCTGAATAATGGTATTTTTTCTTTAATATACACTTCACATAACCTTATTGCACTGATCCCTGATCCGATAATCCCGTTTCACCCAGTGTGAACAGCTCAGACAACAAATCACCCCAAACATGACCAACCACCTCACATGATACCACATTGCGCCGCTTGGCCATAACTCGAACATAATAGATAAGAAATGACTCATGAAGGGACTATTCAACTCACGCAACTAATATGAATTTTTCTCAGAAAATAGGAAGTAAAACATAAGAAAATAAATATACGTTAACCTTTCTCATCATCACACTGTTGCGGCATGCAGCCCGATCTAAATACATACCTGTGGAGACGTGCCACCCGATCCCATCATAAAACTCACATAAGGAAATATATACGGATCTGAATTGCTCATTATTACACATTACCGAATATCGGTCACAAGCACACTAAGTGCATAATACCATCCTGGGGAGACTGATAAAGCCGCATGCTACAAAACCCAAGCACAACTGAGGTGCGATATATATATATATATATATATATATATATACACTCTGGATCTCAAGAGCTATCCTGCTCACATAACATCCCCACTACACGGGACCTCAACACATAGGAAATTATCAACGACACACTCATATTATTACCTAAATTTGACAAAGACAGAACAACACCCGATATCCCAACACCCCTCCTTGAGGAGCGCTATACTGAAATGAACATATCTGCCTCACATGACGCCCATAATCATATTTAAATCCATCCACAAATATCGAGTCTACCTTGCTCGCACCGAACTAAGCTAATAGCTTTACCTGGGTCCATATTAACCCGCTTCCTCTCATAATATGCAAGAACAACCATCATCACCAGGAAAAACGCCCCATAATCCACAATCAACTGAACCGAACGCCCTTCAGGCATAAATTCTCAAATAAACAATATTGCACTTCTTTAAACTCAGTACAAATCTTCAATCCATCAAGTGACTACAAGTCACACTTTATACAATCTTTTCGCGGTCATGCTTCCACGACCTTCCACACAAGGCAACAAGTCTGCCCATCCATAACACTGACCACACTAAAGCCGCAAAACACATCAAGAACACATGACCAGGGTACTAAGACTCTTTCACCGAATATCGATCTCTGGTGACACTGAAGATAACACTAGCTTACTCTGAACTTTCGAATCACTTTTTTTTCTTGCTCTTCCGAGCTCATGTCATCCTTATTAACACCGAACCACAATATCGATTTTTACTCCCAGTTACATATTTCTTACCGCACCTAACATGCCAATATGAGGTAGCGCAAGAATTCCATCACAACTTCTGAACCACCAATAGAGTGAACACTTCATCATATAGAAACCTTTTACTTAACTCAAATCAAGGTACCATCTCAACCCAAGAGTGAATTCCCACTATCACCCAACATGCAAATCCTTAAGCAGTAGTCTATGCCACCATAACCCTTTCGGGGTCCGCCTACACCTGACAGGCCATAGCACCCAAATTCTCCCACATGAAATCCATTACGACGGCCAACAAGCCCCGCACACACCGGCACAAACCACCTGCATACCTTAATCACATCGAAGGAACTGGTCACTTCCGCAAATGTGCCATTTTAACCATGGCTAATCAATCTATCTTCTTTTAATGATCTTCAATTTCTTCAGGAATAATAGCAACTTACTTCAAATCATAGCAAACTCAACCCTCACTCATCCCGAGCGACCTTGATTCACGAGACTATGCTGCCTAAATCCCGCAACCCGTCTCTGCCCTCCTGATAATCTTTCTACAATCCGGAGTTTATTTCTCTCACTCCTCCAATACTATCCTGCATGCTGAAACATATCATATAATATTCGAACCATATTCCTTTTTCTAAGAAATTACTCTGCAAAAGCTCGATTCTCGATCATACTGCTGCCTGAAACCCTTAAACACCGCATTCTTAACTTTTGAACTCAATAGGACCGCTATTGAGAGTCACCCACTCTGGATGGCCCTGAATACAATCAACTCTAAGGCTCTTCTAGCACATGAACATCATTTTCAATGAAGTATGTGACCGAGTCACTATCCTGACAACTCACTATGCTTTAAGCAAAATTCTGAATCTTCCAAAGCCTACCCCTGGCCCGACTAGGCCAACCTATGCACACATTCATCAAATCCTATGCACAATAACCATTCTACCCTTTCCCTTAGCTGTAATAACTTGAGAAAACGCTGACAACCTGCAACCTATGATAACACAATCCTGCAACCCAACTACAGATGGTGGGACTCCCTCACTTAGCCCGAAGCTACTTCTTGATCCATTTTAGACCATGCCGAGATCCTTTCTCCTTTGATAACACGATCTTTCTCAACCAATCCGTCCAATTCTTCAAAATTTTCTTGCTAGCACTCCCTAAATACTCAAATTCTCTAGCATCATTAAAACATTCTGCCTCTTACCGAATAGCAATAGAATCCCTCATAGAGACCTCCCAACCATGCCACAACTAACCTATTCATAGGAGATAACCCACCTGTGGATATCACCCGCGGACACCTTCCAACCACGCTGATATGCACGCTCTCTGTGACTTCAATACCCTATCCTACGCCCTGCTTCATCTACTGACTTTACTAGTCTGTCCGCTCCTCATGGACATTCATTAACTGCACAACAATATCTTCAAATTCCAAGCTATGCTACCGCTCCCCCCACTTTGCGACTGCTCGACTTTCGCTTCTTACACCTGGCCTCCTAGAAATGGAACCACTGCCTAGCCTCACTTCAGCACCATTCTCTGTAGCTCTCAAACCAGCAGATCACCATGACTTCAAGCTCTCCGAAGATCATCTTTCCCTAGCTACCTTCATTATCAACACTTATCCGGTACTGAACCACAGCACCTCACGGTCTCTTCCAACCTCATTCTTCAATACTTCTTCTCAATACTCTGACGCCACGCAACCGAAGAAACGATAGCACAGACTAACTTAACACATTCCATTCGATCAATGACGACTACTTCACGTCACAGGTGCATATCCCACCTCACTTGAAGACACTAAGTCATACTACATTATCAACCCCAATCGGACCATTCATAACCCAAATGCCTTTCCTCTGCCGGAACCAAAATACCGAAATCTGGTAATCACACTCTGAGAAGACCTCCCTTCAAACCATTCATCACCCCAATGTACAGGGAAGCATTCGATCATCATATCGACATCGCGCGATAACCAATCGCAAGAATCATCACTTCCTGGCATAGCTTTAAGGCTCTCAAAAACACAGCTACTGAGCTGGAACAACATATTATTATTTTGCAGGACCATAACAACAGCCCCAAAAAAATATACATGGAAACATCTCGAATTACATCCGTAGCACCATTTCGATTCCTCAAATTCCTGATTCATAGCAAGCGTTTCGCGACGCGTAAGATTGAGTAGGAATAAACATAGGCATAAGCCTCAAGGAATAAAATCGCACGATGAGGAATCAAGAAGGGAAGTACTCCTAACAGCCCTGTAGCCTCTCGAAGATAAGTACCGACGTATCCGTACCGATCCATAAGAATCTACTAGACTTGCTCATGACTCGTGAGACCTAAGGGAACCTAGAGCTCTGATACCATGTTGTCACGACCAAAAACCCCTAAGGTCGTGGTGGCGCTGAACATCATTGTCAGGTAAGCCAATCATTAATTAATTGAAACTAATTCCTGTTTTAACATTTATGAAAAAAAACATTTCCTTACACTTTATTACATATTAACAAAATAAAATCTGTCGAGTAAAATAATAGTTTGAATATTTCATTTTAGCAATTATATCCCAGCACATCCCAGAACCCGGTGTCAAAAGTACATAAGTATTTCCTAAGAATTTATACAATCATCACAAAGCCTGTCCGAAATACAAATTGGACTAGGAAATTTGAAAATGAAAACAAATACAGAATGAGGGAGATTCTGTCAGCTATGGATCGCCTCCGAATGATGCAGCTCGCCTAAGTCTCCGAATCCTCCACATTGCTATGAAAGTACTTGTGCAATAAAAATGCACAGCAAGTGTAGCATGAGTACAAAAACAATTTGTACTCAGTAAGTCGCCCACCTAACCTCAGAGAGTTAGTGACGAGAGGTATAATTAGACACTCACTAAGGGCCACCAAATTAATTAACAACATATGATGAACACGGTAGGCATGTAAAGGTAGTAAAGCAGAAATAGATATAAGGCACTGAAATCCAAGTAAATAATGGAAATAAGCAAACAGTTACCACTTCCTCATTTATTTTTCAAATATCTTAAATAAACCATTTCCTCTTTGTTATCCCCCAAATATCATAAATCCACGATTTCTTCTTTATTTTTCCCCGAAATATCTTATCACTTCAAGAAATATGAAAAACCTTTTACAATGTAGCATGCGCATACGGGATAAGGACAACTGGCCTGAGCCATCATAATAATCACCTATGTGCACTGCCGAGGGTCGAACGACCCGAACCATAATATTTCTTTCAATCTCGCCGTGGCGTATGGCCCGCTCACATGAGAGTGGGGGAAATAACACTCCACTGGCGGAATGTAAATTGCGAAGCGGTCACATGCAGTCATGCACAATCAACAGTCCACCCCGACTATATCGAGAAAACAAATACTCAAGTAAATGATAGATTTCTCTTTTGAAAACCACAAAATAGTATTTAAACCCTTTTTCGAAATTTACTTGCCAAGTTTTTACAATGTCCAATAACATAACCTTATCCGGAAATACGATTGCCCGCGAAAGAAATCAATTCTCTTTTTATATGGTTAAGAAAATAAACTCTATTCTTCTTTAGTCATTCCATTACAATTTCAACTATGTTAGCAGTCTAATATTACAGACATGATCACAGGTATAACAGGTAAGACATGCTAGTGGGTCCTAGGCTACCCAGACATGGCATAATAGTAGCTACGCACGGACTCCCGTCACCTCGTGCGTACGTAGCCCCCGAAGATAATAGCACATACTTAATTAATTCACCTATGGGGACAATTCCCCCTCACAAAGTTAGAAAGGAGACTTTCCTCGCTCCGAAATTCCATAACCGGCTTCCAAGCCCTTCTGACGACTCCAACGGACGCACAACGCCCCAAAACTATCCAATTCACGCCAAACCAATTAAAATATACTCTAATATTTGCAAAAATTCCAAATTATATAATTTCCCAACCCCGCTTAGTGAAATGACCAAAATGTCCTCGGGCCCATGTGCCCGGAATACAAAATTTCTCGAAGATAAATCCTACCCATAGCTTTACTAGTTCAAATATACAATTTACACTAAATTCAATGCTCTAATTCATGGCTAAAAACCCACATTACCATTTTTTAGGTTTTTCCTCCAAAATCTCAATTTTCCTACTAATTTCCATGCATATAACTTGTATTTAACTTAAAAACATGAAGGAAATTACTTACCTTGCGATCCTTGATAAAAAACCTCTCTTGAAGCTCCTCCAAATAGCCCACACCAAAAGAAAATGGGAGGAAATGAGCCAAGTGCTCGGTTATAAAACATACACTGCCTCAGCCTGATGTTCGCACCTGCGATCCATACCTCGCACCTACGGCTTCCTCAGTCCCAGCCAAAACTCGCACCTGTGCCCCGCTGTCCGCATCTGCAACTTTGTAGGTGCGGAAATTGCATTGCACCTGCACTCCCATCCAAGCCAGTCAACTCTCGCGCCACACCTGAGGCCCAAGCCTCGCAGGTGCAGTCACGCCAGATGATAGCAACCCCAGCCTTCTTCAAATTCCAAACTTGATCCGTTAACCACCCGGAATCCACCCGAGGCCCCTGGGACTCTATCCAGTTACACCAACCTGTTCCAAAACATAATGTGGACTTGATCGAGGCCTCAAATCACATCAAATAACATTGGAACAACGAATCACACCAAAATTCAAACTTTATGAAATTGTAATTTCCAACTTCTACATCCGATGCTGAAACCTATCAAATCACAACCGATTGACCCCCAAAATTTGCACACAGTCATATTCGACATTACGGACCTGATCCAAATTCCAGAATTTCATTCCGACCCCGATATCAAAATTTCCACTTCCGGTTAGATTTCTCAAAAACCTTCGAACTTTTGTCTTTAGCCAAATGTCTTCAAAATGACATACGGAAATCCGAATTCACTTCTGATCGCGCCCCCAAATCCAGAATCATCATACGAAGCTATTCCCAAACTCGGAATCCCAAACGGATATCTATAACACTGAAATGCCTTACAATCCAAACTTATAAAATTTTTTCGAAAACGCTGACTTCCACAATACATGCCGAAATGCTCCCGGGTTATCCATAATATATGCTGATCCGGACATACGATGTAACGATCTGGCCGGTCGTTCCTTGGTATTTACCCCATTTTCCCCATTTCAGCTTTTTCATATATTGCTTAGCCTCTTTATGTTGTGTTGGGTCAGTTGGTTTGGGTCCGGAGTGGTCATGGTGAGATTTGAGGCATTTGACTTATTGGTGAACAACGTCAGAATGCGGATTTTATGGCTCGAATCGCTTCGGTAGGTGATTTGGGACATAAGAGTGTGTTCAGAATGAATTTTTGATATCCGGTGTAGAAATATGCTTGAATTGGCGAAAATTAGTTTTTGACGATTTTCGGTTGGCAGTGAAAAGAAGCTATTAGGGTCAAAATGAGATTCCAAAAGTTTGACTAGGTTAGTAATGTCATTTTGGGTATGTGTGCAAAATTTCAGGTCAATCGGAGGTGTTTTGGTTGGTTTCGGCGTCGTTGGGGAAATTTGGAAGTTTCAAAGTTCATAGGATTGAATTTGATGTAATTTTGGTGTTTTCATGTTGTTTTTGGTGTTTCAAGGGATCGACTAAGTTTGAATAATGCTATGGGGTGTGTTGGTATGTTTGGTTGGGGCCCCAAGGGGCTCGGGGTTGATTTCGGATGGTTGGCGGAGTTTTTGAACTTAAGAAATTACTAAAAATGGCTTATGGTGTAAGTTTTGGTGTTGGCTGTACCTACGGATGGGTAGCCGTAGGTGAAAAAGGCCATGCGCAGGTGCGAAGGGAGGCTAGGCAGGAGGAGTCCGCAGGTGCGAAGAGTTGGCCGCACTTGCGATGCGGCAGGTGCGGGGAAGTGGCCGCAGGAGCGAGAATTGGTCCGTTAGTAGGATTTTTCAGGTTCGCACCTGGAACCGAAGGTTGCGGTCCGTAGGTGCGATTAAAGGTATGCAGGTGCGGAATTTCTGGGCAGAACAGTATAAAAGAGGCCTCCGTGAAATTTTATTCATTTCACCATTGTTGCATGCGGTTGGAGTTCATTTGAAGGCAATCTGAAGAGAGAATTCGTGGGTCTTCAGTGGAGGTAAGTTCCCTGGTTAATAAAGTCGATTCTGTGCTATTTTGTTCGAATTGGGCTTGTAAATTGAAGGATTAAAGTAGGAAAAGGTTGGGAAGAATGGGTGGAGGATTGGAAAATTCTTTTGGCAATTTGGGTAGGCAATTGTGGTCTGATTGTGGTGTTTTTGGTGCGTGTAGAATCGTGAGAGGACAAGGTTTCTAGTGATGTAAATTTTATCGAATTCCGAGATGTGGGATCGGGGCTCGGGTTTGGCCGAATTTTAAGATTTTTTTATAAATTGATAGTTTTAGATGGGGTTGTGTTCCTTTAGTATATATTAATGATGTTAAACTGGTTTTGGCTAGATTCAGAGCAATCGGGAGCCGATTTGAGGGGCAAGAGCACAACAGACTAGTGTTTTGGCCCGGTAGAGGTAAGTAAGTGTTATAAATCTTGTTCTGAGGGTATAAAACCCCGGACTTCATATTTCTCACTGATTTTAGAATGGGACACATGTCGGATAAAGAGTATGTGGCGCGCATTGGTTTTTGGATTGGAATTGGTCCTCTACGCGGAAACTATTGAGTTGCGTATTTTACCAAAAACCTTATGTTAAATTGTGTTCTAAACATTATTGCTATATTTAGGATATAAGCCATGTTTGGGCCTCGTGCCGATATGTTTAGACCCCTTGGGGGCTTTTTACTGCTGTTTTCCTCACTGTTTATTGACGATTTCACTCAGTCACATTGTGCTTACTGTTTTCGAAACTCAGCCTGATTTACATTACTTTGAGATTAAAACAAAATGATGTCTTGGGTCGAGTACCCCATTTTACAAATTCGCCCGAGGGGCTTTTGGGAGGTTCTACTGAGTGAGGCCGAGGGCCTGATTGTGAGGATATGATACGCCACGTGGTGGCTTGGTATTAGCGCTTGGGCTGAAGGAGCCCCTCCAGAGTCTGTGCACACCCCTAGTGAGCGCAGGTACCTACTGACTATTGAGTGTTGTGTGCTGAGTGCTGAGTGCGGAGTGATGAGTGATTGGGAGGCATGAGTGACCGTGAGGTTGCCCGAGGGGCTGATACTGAGTGGCTTTGAGGTGCTGAGTGATGTTCTGCTCGAGGGGCAATTTTTGATTCATGTTTTTTCTCGAGGGGCTACTTATGATTTATTTCATTTCATATTAAATATTACGATTTGAAATTGTCAAAAATATACATTTTTCAAAGGATTTTTCTGAAATTGGTTTTAAGGCATGATGATCTCATATATCTATGTATATACTGTTGGAAAGAAAGGCTGCACATATTGTGAATTGATGATATTAGTTTTTATGTCTTTTCTTGCCGGTTAGACTTGATTTATTTTCATTACTACTGAGTTGGCGTACTCACATTACTCCCTGCACCCCTGTGTGTAGATTCAGGTGCAGATACCGAGCATTAGCTGTCTATTCCGTGTGGAGCTGGAGCGTGGGATGTAGAGGTAGCTGTTCGGCGTCTGCAGTATCTCTGTTTTCCCTTCTTGTTTTATTTAGCTATTTATTCGGAGGTTTTGTATTATGATATTATACCTTTTCGGCTTATCTCTCTTATATGCTCATGACACGTTGGCTCCGGGTTTTGGGGTTGGTTGCACTATTTATTGGCCTAATGTATTTAGTAAACTCTGTATATTTTATGAAATGCTTGAAATTGGTTGGGATTTTGAAAGAAACGGTACATATGTGATTGTTGGCTAGCCTAGTTCCGCGATATGCGCCATCACGGACGGTTTAGAATTTGGGGTCGTGACAGTTTGGTATCAGAGCCTAGGTTACATAGGAGTCGACGGTCATGAGCAGGTTTAGTAGAGTCGTGCGGATCGGTACGGAGACGTCTATACTTATCTTCGAGAGGCTGCCGAACTCTTAGGAAACATTTCTATCTTTCTTGAACTCTTTCATGCTAATTTATTGATTCTTGAAATCTAAACTTACATTGTTTCATTCTCTCACAGATGGTGAGGACACGTAATACTGATCAGGGTGACCAGACACCAGCTAGACCAGCGAGAGGTCGAGGCTGCGGTTGAGGTCGTGCTAGAGGTAGGGGCCAGCCCGCGCAGCAGCCAGGACAGTACCACAGAATCCCCCTATCATTCAGGATCAGGTTCCCGCCGATGATGCTCCAGCGGGACATGCTCAGGCACCGACAATGCCTATTGTTATTCCGGGACTTCAGGAGACCCTATCTCAGATATTGATAGTGTGCACCAGTTCGGCTCATGCAGTCGCCATGTCTTCAACTGCCACCACAACTCAGGTGGGGGGAGGCAATCAAACTCCAGCTGCCCGGACACCTGAGCAGGCTGTACAGGGTATTCAGGCACCAGGAAGAGCCCCAGCTCAGCAGGTTGCTCTGGTCCAGGATTAGGTGGTCCCTGCTATGCCTGAGGACAAGCAGCGTAGGTTGGAGACGTTTAGCAGACTTTAGCCTCCGACTTTTAGCGGTACAGAGGGCCAGGATTCCCAGGGGTTTCTAGATAAGCGCCAGAGAATACTACGTACTGCGGGTATTTTGGAGACCAGTGGGGTTCAGCAGCTCTCACCTGGCTGAAGTTCTCCACGATCTTTTTGAAGAAGTATGTTCCTCAGTCCCATAGAGAGAAGCAACGCAGACGGTTTGAGCAGCTGCGCCAGGAAGAGTTATCAGTTACTCAGTACGAGATGAGGTTTTTCGAGTTGGCTAGGCATGCTTTTGAGATTGTTCCTACTGATAGGGAGAGGGTGAGGAGGTTTGTAGATGGTCTTACTTATCAGCTCCGACTGTTTACGACTTGGGAGAGAGTATCAGGTGCTTCATTTGAGCAGGTTTTTGACATAGCCCGAGATATTGAGTCAGTTCACCGCCAGGAGCGGGAGGAGAGGGAGGCCAAGAGGCCTCATGGTTCGGGCAGTTCTTGTGGTGCTCACTTCTGGGGGTAGTTTCAGCAAGGTAGGGGCCGTTCATTCAGGCCTCCTCAGTCAGCCCGCCCAGCGTATAGTGGTGCATCTTTGGGGCATGGTCCCCGTGGTTCACAGTCAGGCCATACTTCATTTGGTGCCCTCCCAGCTCAAAGTGCAGCTCGAGCACCCCTAGTTCAGAGTTCTCCTATGCATGAGTCTTCCAATGGCCGTTCTGGTGCTAGGGGTTTCTATCAGTCCCCGCCCCCTACTCCAGGTAGTTATTTTGAGTGTGGAGAGTTCGGGCACATATGGATGCAGTGTCCCCGTCGTCCCGGTGGTTCTTCTCAACAGAGGGGCCAGCCCTCGACTTCAGCTCCAGTTACTTCACCACTCGCTCAGACAGCCAGGGGTGGTAGTCAGCCAGAGGTCGCTTTAGAGGGGAGGTCGAGCAGGGGGAGGTCAGGCCCGCATGTATGCATTTCAAGCCAGGCCAGATGCTATGGCCTCATATACCACGATCGCATGTATTGTCTCAGTATGTTGCCGAGATGCCTTGGCTTTATTTAACCCTTGTTCAACATATTCCTATGTTTCTTTATATTTTGCCTGTTTTCTGGATATGCCCCGTCAGTCTCTAGTCACCTTTGTTCATGTGTCGACTCCGGTGGGCGATACTGTTGTTGTGGACCGTGTGTATCGGTCGTGCATGATATCTATTGGGGGTCCGGATGTGTTTCCTGTAGACCTGCCAGGCATGCCGCCTGATAGGGATATTGAATTTGGTGTCAGGCACCTAGCCTATTTCTATTCCACCTTATCGTATGGCACCAGCGGAGCTAAAGTAATTGAAGGAGCAGCTTCAGGTACTCCTAGATAAGGGGTTCATTCAGCCTAGTCTGTCACCTTGGGGTGCACCGATGTTGTTCGTGAAGAAGAAGGATGGGTCCATGCGTATGTGTATTGATTATCGGCAGCTGAACAGAGTTACTGTGAAGAACCGGTATCCCTTGGCCCGTATTGATTATTTGTTTTACAACCTTCAGGGAGCTAGAGTGTTTTCCAAGATTGACTTGTGTTTCGGTTATCATCAGTTAAAGATTCGGGATTCTGACATTTCAAAGACTTCTTACATGACCAGATATGGTCATTATGAGTTCCTGGTTATGTCATTTGGGTTGACCAATGCCCCAGTTGCGCTCATGCAATTGATGAACAACGTGTTTCAGCCTTACCTTGATTCTTTCGTCATTGTGTTCATTGATGACATCCTGGTTTATTCTCGTAGTTAGGAAGAGCATGCTCAGCATTTGGGAGTTGTGTTACAGAGGTTGAGGGAGGAGAAACTTTATGCAAAATGCTCCAAATGTGAGTTTTGGATTGGTTCAGTAGCTTTCTTAGGGCACGTGGTGTCTAGTGAGGGTATTCAGGTTGATCCGAAGAAGATAGAGGCGATGTAGAGTTGGCCCAGACCGTCCTCAGCTACAGAGAGGAGTTTCCATGATTTGGAGGGATATTACCGTCGCTTTGTGGAGGGATTCTCTTCTATTACTTCGCCTTTGACCAGATTGACCCAGAAGGGTGCTCCATTCAGGTGGTCTGATGAGTATGAGGAGAGCTTTCAGAAGCTCAAGTCAGCATCGACCACAGCTCCGGTACTAGTTTTTCCTACCGGTTCGGGTTCTTACACAGTCTATTATGATGCTTCTAGAGTTGGTTTGGGAGCGGTATTGATGCAGGACGGTAGGGTGATTGCCTACGCGTCTAGGTAGTGAAAGGCGCACGAGAAGAATTATCCAGTGCACGATCTTGAGTTAGCTGCCATTGTTCATGCCTTGAAGATTTGGCGGCATTATTTGTATGGAGTGTAGTGTGATATTTTCACTGATCATCGTAGTTTGTAGTATCTGCTGAGGCAGAAGGACTTGAATTTACGTCAGAGGAGATGGTTAGAGCTTCTCAAGGATTATGACCTCACTATCTTATATCATATGGGGAAGGCCAATGTAGTGGCCGATGCCCTGAGTCGCAGAGCAGAAAGTTTGGGGAGTCTAGCCTACCTTCCAGTAGTAGAGAGGCCATTAGCCCTTGATGTTCAGGCCTTAGCGAGTCAGTTGGTGAGATTGGATCTATCATAGCCCTCGCAGTTATTGTCTTGTGTAGCCTCCAGGCCTTCTCTTTACGATCAGATTAGAGCACGCCAATATGATGATCCACATTAACTTGTCCTTCAGGACAGGGTCCGTCGCGGTGATGCCAGCGATGTGGTTATTGGTGATGATGGGTTCATGAGGATGCAGGGCCGGATTTGCGTGCCCAATGTAGATGGGCTTTGAGATTTGATTCTAACTGAGGCCTATATTTCGTGCTATTCCATCTATCCGGGTGCCGCAAGGATGTATCAGGATTTGACGTAGCATTATTGGTGGAGGCGGATGAAAAAAGATATTGTTGTGTTTGTAGCTCGGTGTCTCAACTGTCAGTAGGTTAAGTATGAGCACTAAAGACCAGGTGGATTCCTTCAGAGATTTGATATTCCGGAGTGGAAGTGGGAGCGGATCACCATGGACTTCGTAGTTGGACTCCCACAGACTTCGAGGAGGTTTGATGCTATATGGGTTATTGTGGATCGGCTGACCAAGTTCGTGCACTTCATTCTTGTTGGTACTACTTATTCTTCGGAGCCGTTAGCTGAGATTTATATCAGGGATATTGTCCGATTGCATGGGGTTCCAGTTTCTATCTTTTTGACAGAGGTACTCAGTTCACATCTCAGTTTGGAGAGCCATACAGAGAGAGTTGGGTACTCAGGTTGAGTTGAGCACAGCGTTTCATCCTCAGATCGACGGGCAGTTGGAGCGTACCATTCAGATTTTGGAGGATATGTTGCGTGCTTGTGTGATTGACTTTGGTGGTTCACGGGACCCGTTTCTGCCACTAGCGGAGTTTGCATATAATAACAGCTATCAGTCGAGTATCCAGATGGCTCCGCATGAGGCTTTATATGGTAGGAGGTCCAGATCCCCGGTTGGTTGGTTTGAGCCAGCGAGTCTAGGCTATTGGGCACAGACTTGGTTCAGGATGCGTTGGGTAATGCGAAGTTGATTCAGGAGCGGCTTCGCACGGCGCAGTCCAGACAGAAGAGTTATACGGACCGGAAGGTCCGAGATCTGTCTTTCATGGTTGGGGATTAGGTGTTGCTGAAGGTGTCGCCCATGAAGGGTGTTATGAGATACGGGAAGAGGGGAAAGCTGAGTCCCAGGTTCATTGGGCCATTTGAGGTGCTTCAGAGGGTTGGGGAGGTGGCTTACATGTCTTGCTATGCTTCCCAGTTTATCGAGTATTCATCCGGTGTTCCATGTTTCGATGCTCCGGAAGTATGTTGGTGACCCGTCTCATATTTTGGACTTCAGCACGGTTCAGCTCGAGGGTGATATGTCATATGAGGTAGAGCCAGTGGCTATTTTGGGTCGACATGTCAGAAAACTAAGGTCTAAGGATATAGTTTCAGTGAAGGTTCAGTGGAGAGGGCAGCTGCTGGAGGATTCCACCTGGGAGACTGAGCGGGAGATGCGAGACATATATTCTCACTTATTGGAGACTCCAGGTATGTTTCTAGACCCGTTCGAGGATGAACATTTGTGTAATAGGGGGAGGATGTAACGTCCCAGCCGGTCGTTTCGTGGGATTTACCCCGTTTTGCCCATTTCTACTTTTTCATATATTGCTTAGCCTATTTATGTTGTGTTTGGTTAGTTGGTTTGGGTCCGGAGTGGTCATGGCTAGAATTGAGGCATTTAGTCTCTCAAAGTAGCCTAATAGTTGAGAAAGTCTCTATGAGAATGTGATTTTACTTATCATATAATCCTATAAAAATCCCAATAAAATAATTGGTTTTAAGGATTTTTGTTAAATTTTAAATACTGTTTATGAATTTATTTTGCTACATTACGCGGCCGGGATTCGTCTTCTAAACATGTAAATAATTTAATTAGGTGCATAACTCTTAACTATTATTTAAATAATAGCAAAATATAAGTTACCTGATATAAAATAGGTTAATGTTTAATTTTTGATTTAATTACTTTTTCCTTTAACAAAATTGTGAAATTGAACTAGGAGTAAATAAAATGGTATGATTTTTAATTAGTTAAACAAATACTAGGGTTAGAACTAATTATTACATGTTTAGTCTTAATTTAGGATAATCTAATTAGTAGGATGAATTAAATAGATCTGGGCCAAAATTTCCCAGGCCCAAGCCATCTTCGCTCAACCCAGCCCAATCCTTACACCCGGCCTGCCCCAGCCCCTGATCCCAAAACTACCCCGTTTAGATTATGACAAATCCCAACCGTTGATCTCTTTTGATCTAACGGCTGGGAACTCCCTAATTTCCCAGCATATAATTGTCCGAAGCTCCCCCCATCCCCCAGTTCACTTCGAAGCCCTACACCCTCTTTTCACCCCGTCTTTCACCTCTCTACAGACCAGCCGGTCTCCGCCTTCCTCCACCTTGCTCCGCCGGCCGAAAATCGCCTACCGGCGGCGGAGCTCAACCAAATAGCACCAAAACTTCACCAGAAAATACTCTCTTTCCCCTTAACCCCATCCCACTATCAATTTCCCCAAATAACCACCCAGTTAAGAGTAAGTTCGGATCTAGGAAACGGTCGAAACCCTAGAACATGTAGAAGATGATCCCTAGCGACTCTGTGACTCAAACTTACATGAGTCGATGGTTCTCGACGAGAGCCGTCGATTCATGTGAGTGAGGGTCACTTTTGGAGGTCGCCGTAGTCCAGCCAAACTCCGACTGGTCGCCGTAGTCCAGCCAAACTCCGACTGGTCGCCGTAGTTTGTCCAAACCCGTCAAACTGGTATCCTTCACTTCTTTTCTATTATATCTTAATCAATAGCAAGAATAGGCCGTAATTTACTCACTGCTTTCCTTTATCACATCACTATTTCTGATTTTTTCTTTTCCTGTACCGGTTCATGTTTTCTTTTTTAGTTTAAAGTCCCAAATGTATTTAGCTTATGTCTTATCACTATTTGTGTATGATTTATTGTTCAAATTTAGTAGTTTGTATAACCGAGATTAGCATTAGTTTTTTTTTTTGTGTTTAGTTTCCTTTCTCTGCTAATTCCCGGACATCTTTATGATGGTGAATCCTTTCAATAAACGTGCATTGATTAAATCCCTGAATTCATATGTTGAAATGCTTGTAAGTAAAACAACCTCTATTAGTTCTGCTGCTTGTGTATTGTTTGAGGTCGCCGTTTGATTTGGCCTCGATTTTGATGCCTATGATTAGTCTCAATTATATGTTAACTTCCAATTAACCATAGTTTAAATTTCAACATTTAGGTTAAGATTGGCATATTCAATTAACTCAAACAAACTGATTCCTCCTAGTGTCAAGTGAAACTTAAACATGTTTAATACAAGAAAACTGACTAATTTTAACAACTTAATTAACTCTCATTAATCGACCAAAATCCTCAACAAGTTGAAATCAGTTAATAATGAGAAATTAATGAACCAATTAGGCTAAAACTCAGTTCTAAAACAATGTTTGGTCATGATTTAACCTAGAATTATCAAGACTAATTTAGTTAACAATAATTTCCCACAATTATTTGTTTAATAGATTAACCTAGTCTAATAGTCTCTTAAAAAAAAACTAATTAAGTCCTAAGACATATCCAGAATAACTAGTTAGGATTAATTAGCTGGAACAAATTAGTTAACCTGATCTTAATAATTAAACAAGCTTCTGATTTTAGGTCATTAAGTTGAATTAATCAAATTGAATCAGTTTAAATTAGGTTAAGAAGTTAATTGGCCTGAATTGATTAATAAGTTAACACCTAATGATCCTAGTTAAGTGTAAGGCTAACTAGAGTTAACTAACCAAAGTCCAAATAATAACCCAAGTGAGTTTAACCCTGATTACCCAATGATAAATTCAGGGACTCCAAGGGGGTGTATTCGGTAATGTAGTTGGGAAATCAGAATTTTAAGGATATGAAGGTCTTTTGATAAGAAAGAATGTTCAAGAATAGGGGCAGCTGTCCCAAAGATGTGGTTGACAGCTGCCCAAAGATGTGGTTGACAGCTGTCCTATGTACTATGAGGACCATTTTTCAGCCTTTTGGATAAGGGATATGCAAAAAACATATCCCATCTGTGGAGTCCTTATAAATAGACTTTCTCTTGACATATTAAGGATCTTCTCTTCTGAACCTGAGGCCCTATTGAAAATCTGGACACACAAATTTCATGTACACACACACAGTAGAAATCCTATACTAAGAGAACATTAGATTAGGTATAGAAATAGCTAAAAAATATGGTTTTCTTCAAGGATGCTATTCTTTGAACTTGGTTAATAGCCAACTGTTTCTTTCTGGGGTTTTAAAGTTTATCCGGTTGAGATATTTATTGGTTGCTGGTTTTGATTCAAGTCCTGGTTTTCCAAGCTCTCATTTCCTGGGTTTTCTCTACTGCTGGTTTTGTTGTCTGATTAGTTGCTGTGTTTGGTCTCCAGTCTTCCTTAGCATCTGACCTTTATTTGGTCCAGCTTTCTGTTTGTTCTACTCTTAAAAGGTATGTATTAACTCTTCTTGTTCTTAATAAAGTGTTGTATTGAAACTCTCTGCTTCTACTCATTTCTTGAGCTAGCTGTTTTTTTTTTTGAANGTTTGTTATGTGTTAATTGTTCAGTTAATATTCCCAGTTTCGAGTAATAGAACAAATTGCACTAGGATGACTGAATCTGGCCCCTTTTATGGTCAGGTTCTTCCCCTAAGAGTGCACAAAAATATGCTTTCAATTGAGTCTCTCTTCTCAATAAAGAGATTCAACAAGTAAGTCTCTAGATATGTTAGTATTAGCACTGGGGTAGAGGAGTTTGACTTATTGATAGTCAAGTTCACCCCACAATAGTGCACAAAACAACAACATAAACGGCTGAAATTCACCTTTAAAAAGGGTTCAATGGGGTAGCTAAGAAGGACATTAGGGTGAGGAGTTTGAACCTTCAAATGATCAAATCCATCCCCTACAAGTGCCTAGATAATTGAAGTGCCATATAGTTAGAATTAGTTCAATATTATCACTAGGGTAGATGAGTTTAACTTATTGATAGTCAAGATCACCCGACAATAGTGCACAAAACAACAACATAAATGGCTGAAATTCACCTTTTAAAAGGTTAAAGGGTGTAGTTAAGAAGGGCATTAGGGTGAGGGGGGATTTGAACCTTCAAATGGTCAAATCCATCCCCTACAAATGCCTAGATGATTAAAATACCACATAGTTAGAATTAGGTAATGTTAAGCACTAAGGCAGGTGAATTCGACTCTTTGATAGTCAAATTCGTCTCACAACAGTGCATAAGCAATAATTAGCTTGCTGAAATTGTCCTTTCAAAGGATGTAGAATGGGTAATCACAGGCTTATTAGAGTAGAAAAATCTGGAATCCTTCATATTGATCAGGCTTATCCTTTTGAAATGCCTACAAAAATCAAGTTAAGGAATTGATAGGACTAAAAGTCCCAAGTACAAAAATGACAAGTCCAGAGGTGAATTGATCCTTGTATGATAATATTCACCATGAGAAAGTGCATAAAGTATTTNAGTTAGAGTTTTATTTCTAGTTTCTTAAGTTCTGAAAAAAGGTGCAGCGGCAGTCAAATTGTAATCCCCTCCCCCCCATTTCTTTAGCTTTCATTGTAATATAAAGACTGGACTATACACTTAATATATGTTTTTATTCATGTTCCTGAAATTTTGAGTTTATATTTTTGTTGTTTTGTTCTGCCCTGATACTAGACAAAAGAAAAACATGTATAAATAATCCCATTTGGATTTATTTTTCTTTAAAAAAATGGTTATCTCAAATTCAGTGGAGTTTTCACACAAATCAGTAGATTGTTTTCAGTTCACCTTGTATCTTCTAAATTTGCAAAAATCAATGTATACATGTGCGTGAACTCTGAAACTTTAGATACATGAGATTAGTTTGTTAAGAATTGCTAGGGATTACTGGTTCCAAACTTAATAAAACCGCATAGGGCAGAGTCTGTGTTAGAAATCATTTAAAATTCTTGAAGGAATAGAGTGATTCCAGCTTGTCCATAAGTATCAGACTTAGCAAATAACGTATTTAGATATCTGAATTTCATATATATATATATATATATATATATATATATATATATATATATATATATCTGAACGAACGAAGGATACTCTGATTCCCACGTTTGCCATCATGGGATACAAACAAATTCTTTTCAGAACTAGCAGTCCTATCACATGGAGAACTGATTTAGGATGGCCTGACGTGATAAAATGGGGCTAGATGAGGCCATAGCCTATAAGATGTTCTTTTAGAACAACGAATATCGTTTAGGAGATCTTCTAGGTAGAATAGATACCTTTAGTTCGAAATTTTGATAGAAAAATCAAATATTATACCGAAGCTACCTAACCAACATTCGGGAGCGACAACAAGTGCACGCCATCGTGACTTGTCCCAAGGTAAATCCATAAATATCAAAAATTATTTCCATACCCCATAAGCCAAAAAATACCTCTTTTAGATAAAAAATCCCAAAAACCTAGAGAATAATCGAATATCGCCTCAAATAGGCATATTTAAACGTCATGACCATAGTCATATAATATACACTCGGGTGTGGCAACTCATGTCCCCGACTCTAACTCAAAACGTTAATTAAATAAGCATGTTGTAAATCGCGGGTACATTTCATGTGGCACGGTTTGCAACGTGTCCAAAAATAACAAGTGCACGTCAATCGTGACTTGTATTAAAATAATTCCATAAATATTAAAAAGCGGATAAAAAGTAAGAAAGATAAAAGCACAATAGGTTTAAAACATGTAAATAATTAGATAATTAGGCCAAATATTAATAGTTAAGCGACCGTGCTAAAACCACGGAACTCGGGAATGCCTAACACCTTCTCCCGGGTTAACATAATTCCTTACTCGGATTTCTGGTCGCAGACAAATTAAAACAGAGTCAAATTTTCTCGGTTTGGGATTTCAATAAATAAATGGTGTCCCGAAATACCGTAAAAAATTCGGGTGGCGACTCTGAAAACTAAAAATAAATCCCAAATCTGAATAATGTCACTTTAATTGGAAAACTCCCCATCTACCCTTCATTAATCCGGGGGTAGTGGAAAAGGGAGGTGTGACAGCTTTGGCGACTCTGCTGGGGATCGAACCCAGAATCTCTGGTTCAGGGTTCAAGAATTCGAGCTTAGAATAGCTGTTATATTTTGGCTTTATTGATCACGCTCAACTATGTCTTGTAGATGACTAAGCGGGCGTTGCAAATATAATCCTGGGATATTATGCCCAGAGTCGATCCCACAGGGAA